>APFE030788381.1:0-71807 GCA_000404065.3 Pinus taeda
TTGATTAATATGAAGAAGATTTTTATAAAACAGACCATTTTTTTAACTTAAAAAAACAATCACTACCAAATGCAAAAATGTGTGCACGATTTCTTTTTCCCGGTTTTAGTTTTAGTGGAACGGTGAAAAACGTGCAACGAAATCACTGCAATATTGTTGACCCTCTCGGTAAATTGACTGTAGTGTACAACCCATTGTACGCAGACTACTTCGACAAAGACGGCACGATAAAATAGCATGCCATGGGATCTTCTTCTACACGTTTCGGTATTAGGACGTACTACCAAATGCAAAATGTGTGCACATTTTTTTTTTTCCGGTTTTAGTTTTAGTGGAACGGTGAAAAACGTGCAACGAAATCACTGCAATATTGTTGACCTTCTCAATATATTGACTTTCGTATACAACCCATTGCAAATAGAAATCTTGGTCACAACTTGGCACGCAGACTTTGTCAAAGACGGTACGATAAAATAGCATTTCATGCATGGAAAGGGATAAAATAGCATGTCATGCATGGAAAGGGCTAACGAGTTTGTTATTGGGTATTAAATGTCTGTTTAATTGTAAAGTTTGATAACCATTTAAAACAGACATCGAAAATTATATAGTTATTGACCTTATAGCTAAGCGAGCATTTAATGCCCAATAACAAGCTCCTTAGCCCTTACCGTCATGCATCATCTTCTACACGTTTCGGTATTTAGCTTCTAATTTTTCCGTACCATAAGTTTGGAAACTGTCACTAATCTGGAAGTAAATATCAACGGTACTAAAATCCAACAAAATTTTGGAATAACCTATATATAATATTCATGTGCATGGGCATCTTTAACTTACTGTGCATTTCAAATTTGAGAGATTTTTGTGGGCCATTTTTTGAGAAATTTTCACCATTTAAATTTTATAGTGTATTTTAGAATTTATAATATAGAGTTATGTTTTTATTACTATTATTGAGTTGAGAAGTTTATTCTATAGCTTAATATGAGGGTATGTGTAAGTTTGTCTATTGGTTTGCCCGTTTCAAGTAAAAATTAAAAAAAATTATGTTTTAAATATGTAAATAATGTGGACTATAATTAAAAAAAATAAACATACTATAAAATAATTATAAAATAATTAGAAGTAAAAAATGTGTGAATCACATGTTTAAATCTTATAAATCTTATATGTTCAAAAATATCTCAATAAAATAATTAAATAAACTATTTGAAGATCTATGTTAACTAATTTACGAAGAGATAACTTCATATATATCTCTATATAGGAAAAAAAAATTATGATAAAATTTTTTATTTGTTCCTATCTTTACTCTATTTAGTATTCAAAAATACTATTTAAAAAATAAAAGTAACAAGTTATATTTTTTACTCTAAAAAAAATTTGATCCATCTTGATTCATATTAAATTCATACTTCACATAAACCTATATTAATAATTAAAATATCCAACTAAGTGCCCACCCCGGTCAATAATATAATGATCATCGCTGAATAGATTGAAATAATATAATGATCATCATTGAATAGATTGAATGTGAAAAAAATATATATACAAGAGAAAACACCATAAATTTTCTATTAAAAATAAAAAGCCCATTACATAGTTCGATATCCAACATCTCCCATATCTACCTATCCTTGAGCATGATGTACCAGCATTTCACAATGTATTAGGTTTGCGTCAACTTTACATATGCGTCAAAGTCGTCGGTACACTCATTAGCAACCGCGTTTGGAGTCTTTCATTGCGCTTTCCGCAACCATCCCGATTGTGGACGGCTTCTTCCTAAACTTGTTATTATATTACAAGGATAGACCTCATCCTCATCTTCTCAGATCACACCAACTACCCATCATCCCTATTGCCAGGGTTTCCCCTCGCATACTCTCAGAGCCTTCTTGTTATCACTCTTTCGCACATTAATTCGTTATTATTATCTTCAGTGAGGCGGACGCTAAGTGGAAATAAAGAGATCGAGAGAACAGTGGATTAACTAAAGCTTGAAATCAAGAAATAAGAATCAATGGGGAATCACCTATGCTGTGCTAAATCGTGCAGAACCACCGCGGCAGCGAAAGTTATACGGTGCAGCGATGGTGGCATTCAAAAATTTTGGGAGGCAATTAAAGTGGGAGAGCTGATGGTGGACAATCCCCAACAATTCGTGTGCAATTTCAGTGATCTCCAAGCAGGGCGTCGCATTGCAGCCCTCCGTCCTGAGGACGATTTGGCGTTGGGGGGCGTCTTTGTTCTTCTCCCAATGCAAAAATATTTGCGGTGTGTACTATCGTCTTCTGACATGGCCTCGCTTAATTTGTTAGCAAGCCAATGCAACTCTTCCCATAGAAAGCACTCCTGTAACTCTAGAATCTTTCCAGCCGTTGGTACTCGCCATTTATCTGAATTTTCTTCGAACAATGACAGCTCAGAGAAGACAAATCAATTGCAAGCAAAATTGAAAGATGGGTTTGTGGTGCCAAAGTTGGAGTTAAATGAAGATGAAGAGCAACCCACAGAGTTGGGTTTGGGGTTGAGGCAGCACAAGGTACGCGGTTTTAGGTATTGGAAACCAGTGCTGGAGACGATAAAGGAATCCCCGCGCGTTCGCAAACCCTAAAATCGCGGAAGATCCCTCACAACACGTTTTGAGAATTTTGGGAATTGATGTTCCAGTTTCAGTCCATTTAACATTAACATTAGAATTTGTGAAGATTGTGTACATGCAACCACCGAGCTACCCAAACCAAGTTCCCAGATATTCCAAGGTTTTGGGCATGGTGTTGATCCACAGTGGAATCTCTACAAACTAAAAATGATTATTGTTTTTAATTTCATAATTGTTTATTCATTTCCCTTCTGTGGATCATCCAGCGTAGACGGACAAAGCTATGTAGTGATGGTATTGGGCAGTTCTGCTCTGTAACGGAAGTGTTTGAATGTTTTGTTTCAGTTTTTTATTCTTTTGGCCGCTTAATAATATATTTTTTATGCTTTTTACAGGAACGGGAATATAATCATTCGTTGAAACTTAAGTTTAATATTTAGTTATTTACCATATATTTTAAATATATATAAATAAATTTATTTTTTTACTTATTTAAAATATATTTTTAATAAATATATTTAATTTTATAAAAAATACCTATGGTTTTTGAAATTATTAAAATTATATAAATTTAATAATTTAAATTTTAAATTTATTATTTAAAAGTATTTTAATTCAATTATATATATATTCCCAATGTAAACAAAGACCATATAAGAAAAACATTGGTTAACCAATTGAAAACAATTGTGGTCTAAATAGTTACTTATAAAAGTGTAAATGAGTTGTTTTTAACTAATATTCTTTAAGTTTGTGGGTCAATTTCGAATCATCATGCTATAACCGTCTACGGTTCGTTTCTGTTTTTATTTTTATTTTTAATTATTTGTGTATTTATTTCATATTATATATACATAGAGGTCTATTTATCTTAAAATAAAAGTTTTTATAATTTTAATTAATTCTCAAAAAATGATTAGATAAAATGGAGGGATTTAATTCTTATAGAATATTCCAGAAATGAAAGGTTGAGATTTATATTCAAAGAAATTATGCTCTTTTTGTTTGTTTAATTAAATTCATTAATTAAAAAAAGATTATTGAGAGAATCTGCCATATGAAATAAGTTACAATTTTCAGACATGTAGTATTGACAAACCATAATATTGGCTAGTGTTGTTATAACATAGTTTATTTAGAGATTAAAAACCTCATGATAAAGTAGAGGTGAATCTTTATGCTTAATAATATTGTTGTATTCTTTGTTTAAATATATATAGGGTTTAAGCTATTTTTTTATTCTTTTTATCATTATTAATGATATTAAAAAATTATAATTTAGTTAATTTTTATGAGTTTTTATAATTTTAGTAATCATAGATGATGATGATGATGATGATGATGATGGTTAACATCCGCTAAGTCCAAACATTGGTCTATCGGACATAAAGAAACAAATTATTTATCTTGATTTAAGATTTTATTCCTATGGTCAAAAAGCTTAGAGAGAAGCCTCCCAAGCTCACTATAATTTTGACATTGTAAAAGGCTAGGAAGAAGAAACAAATTATTTATTTTGATTTAAGATTTTATTCCTATGCTCAAAAAGCTTGGAGAGAAGCCTCCCAAGCTCCCTATAATTTTGACATTGTAAAAGGCTAGGAAGGTCAGTATTGTAACAAAGATTGTGAAACTGAGATCTAATATGGTTTACGCGGGGCACTCTAAGAGGAAGTGATTTTCATCCTCGATGTTCCTATTCTCACATATATGGCAGATCCTTTCCATCCATGGTGTTTTAGGAACTGCCCAACGACTTGTTTCACTATGGAGCTCATGAGAATTCGTTCTAATCTTTGCTATATTAATTTTCTTCTTTGAGCTAGTTAAAATAGAGAGATACTTTTGATCTTCTAGGGTGGGGTTGATGACCTTCTTATAATAACTCAATTTTCTTTTAGCCGCTAAATCTTTCTCACACCACATTTTTTCTTTGAACTTAGAAGTAACAATATCTTTAATGTTATTGGGAGTATGAGCGCGCGCCCCTGCCTGCCTAGGGTTCCTCCCATCGCTGCTGCGCCCCCAGCTCTGCGCCTGGCAACTCCGCTGCTAGGCCTGTGCTCATTAGCTGTTGGGCTTCTGTCTCCCACTTCTTCTTGCCTGGGCCTCCTACTCAGCTTCTGCTCCGGGGCTTCCCTCCGGTAGACCCTCCTTCGCTGATCTTCCTACGATCTGGCTCTTCTATGGCGGAAGTGGATCCCCCGCCTCAGGATCCAGAGGATTTTGAGAAACAATTTGCTTCTCTCATCCCTGAGAACGCAGTAGGCAAAATCTGGCCTTCCGCTTCCAAGTTCATCAAGAAACTAGATGAAATACCAGAAGTCTCACTTCCTCCTTCCCTCTCGAGGAAGGCTGCAATCTTGTTAGCAGAAAGAGGCCTGGTCGGACAGTTCATGGGACTCTGGCCCTCTCCAAGATCAGTTCAAAGATGGGTCGAATGCAACTAGAACTCGATAGTGCAAGGGAAAATCGCAATCAGGTTTTGTGGCAGAGGTTTCTACACCTTCCTATTTGAATCAAAGGAGGATAGGAACCTTATTTTCAGAAACAGCCCCTATTTCATGGACTCTCGGGGCCTCTACTTGAATAGATGGACTCCATATTTCGACCCGGAAATGGACATCCCTAACGCTGTCCCTGTTTGGGTCCGCCTGCCCCATTTGCTGCTCCATTGCTGGGGGGATGAGTCAGTCAAGGCTATCGGGAATGTTGTTGGCAAATTCATTGACAGATCTGAACCAAAGAAGAACATGCATGCTTGCGCGAGGATTTGTGTTGAGGTAGACCTGGGGAAAGGAATGTTGGAAGCTATCAAAATCAAAGTCGACCAGTGGACGCACATACAACAAGTGGACTACGAGCAACTACCCTTCAAGTGCAAGGTATGTCATGAGTATGGGCACTTCGCAAATAGATGTAGTAAATCTAAAACAAATGAATCTGAAGGTAATATTGAAATCTCCGAAGGTGAATGGGAACAAGTCAAAAAGAAAAAGCCAAACCCCCCTCCAGGCCCAAGCTCAAAGGTCCCCCCTAAAAACCTCTCCCAACCTTCCCATCCCTCCAGCTCAGTCCCTCCCTTCCCCTCATCCTCTAACCCCTTTGAATCCCTGTCAGCTGAGGACCCTATATCCCCGCCTCCCTCTCCAAGAGGCACCGCTCTTGTAATCTCCTCCCCTCTCTCCCTCCCTCAGCCTTCCCCTCCCCCAACTGTGGAACAAATCTTGACCAGAAACAAATCAAAGGAAAACAACCTCTCCTCGGATCCCCCGAGAAAAGTAGGCAGGAAGTCCAACAAAGAAATCAGGGATGAAAACGCAGCAAAAGAAATGGCCACCGGAATGCAACAACCAATGGACACATTCCTAGACAAATCAAAAGGAAGTGGAGAAAAGATGAAAGAGAAGAGCGGGACCCACACCAAACAAGGTAAATGATGATCTTGGTCTCCTGGAATTGTAGGGGGATGGGCTCCTCCCTAAAATCAAATGCAGTCTGTGATCTCCTTAAATTTGAACAGCCAGACCTTCTCCTCCTCCAGGAGACCAAAATCTCAGATCAAGAATTCCAAAACCACACAAAAAAAATCAAAATTTATTCAGGCACAACAATAAGTGCAGCTGGCACATCAGGAGGTATAGGAACATTATGGAACAAAAATAAATGGGAACTCACAGACCAAAAGTCTCACAGTTGGTGGGTAAGAATGGACATACAGAACAAAGCATCAAAAGAGGACTACACTATTTACAACATATACGCCCCAAACCATTATAGGGACAAAGCTTCATGCTGGGACTCAATTACCTCAGATCTCCTGGCAGTTCAAGGAAGGAACATTTTCCTTGGTGGAGACTTAAATCTAATAAGGAATGCTGACGAGAAATTAGGAGGAAATTTCTATGCTGACCCCTGAAGAGACTCCCTAGAAGCCATAATCCAAACCCATAATCTAGTGGATATTCCTTCGCAAAATGGGAGATTCACCTGGAGCAACAAGAGAATCGGCAACAACAACATAAAAGAGAGACTAGACAAAATACTCGTTCAAGAAAGAACAGTAGCAAGATTCCCAAACATCAAAAGCAAAATCATTCAAGGCTACACATCATATCATAAACCAATGGCCCTGACTCTAGACAAGGGAAGGATCATGCGGCCTCTCCCCTTTAAATACAACAAAGCTTGGGACAGCAAAGAAGAATTTCGAAAATTGATCCAGGAGTAGTGGGCAAAGGAAGTCACTGGCTCGCCTCATTACATATGGGAAGCCAAGCTTAAATCTCTCAGGACTGTTGTTAAACAGTGGGAAAGAAACCACGCAGCAGAGGAAAATAAAAAAAGAACCGACCTCCATAATCAGCTAGAGCAATGGAACCAAGAAAAGGAGAGAATCCAGTATACAGAGGAGGACCAAGTCAAAGAGAATGAAATCTATAAAGAATTATACAGGCAAAATAGGATGGAAGAAGAAGAGCAGAGACAAAAATCTCGGTGCCTTTGGCTCAAAGTCGGAGACAAAAATACTTCCTTTTTCCACAACAGTCTAAAGCTCAGACGCGCAGGGAATCAAATAGAGAGAATCATGGTGGACGGAAGAGAGATAAGGAACCAGGAAGAAATCAAAGAGGCTGCCTACAGACACTACAATTCACTCTTATCCGCAGATCCCTAGCCACAGGATAATGAGGAGTTTCTCAGCTTAATCGAAAATAAAATCTCAAAAGCTCAAAACAGAGAGCTGGACCAAGAGGTCACGGAAGAGGAAATCAAGTAGTCAGTCTTTAGCATGCAACAAGACAAGGCACCGGCCCAGACGGGTTCACAGTGGCCTTCTATAGAAATCACTCGGAGACAATCAAGAAAGACTTCATAAGGATGGTGGAAAACTTCTTCTTAAAATGCAAAATGGGGAACAGCATAAAATCCTCCCACCTAACCCTCATTCCCAAGGATCCCAACCCCCAACCCTTTGACCGCTTCCGCCCAATCTCCCTGTGTAATGTCTCTTACAAAATAATTACCAAAATCCTCACCAATAGGTTAAAAAAACTTCTCCCCTCCCTCATCTCAGAGAATCAAGGGGGCTTCGTCCCAAGAAGACAAATCACGGATAATGTCATTCTTATCCAAGAGGCAATTCAAAGCGGCATAAGCAGAAAGGAAAGGGGCATGATCATCAAATTAGACATGGAAAACGCCTTCGACAGAGTCAACCACCACTTCCTTAAGGAAGTTCTTGGGAAATTTGGGATATCTAGCACCTTCATCAACATTATCATGGAGTGCATATCTTATCCTTGGACAGCCCCTCTGATTAATGGCAGACCAAGCAATTACTTCAGAAGCACAAGGGGACTGAGACAAGGCTGCCCTCTCTCCCCTTTCCTATACATCATCATGGCTGAAACGCTGAGCATACAATTGGAAAAGCTTCGAAGGCAAAAAGAAATCACAGGAATCAGTATAGTTTGAGGAACTAAGGGGGTAAATCACTCTCTCTTCACAGATGATACACTCCTAATTGGGGGAGCCTCCAGTTTGATGGCAAGAAGATTCAAGAAAACGTTAGAATCCTTCCTTCTAGCGTCCGGAGGAAAGCTCAACAACAACAAGTGCATGATATACACTTGTAACATCCCCAGACACATAATTCAAAGAATTTCCTCAATTCTGGACATCCCAGCTTAAAGGAATTGGAGCTACTTCATGTACCTGGGACTGCCTCTAGCAAAGGAATCAGTCAAAACTGAAACCTGGGTGAAACTCATAGAAAAATTGAGAGGAAAACTCCAGAGTTGGGGAATGACTTGGCTCAACCTGGCTGGAAGAACTACTCTCATCAAAGCCATTCTCTCTGCTCTCCCCATTTATCAGTTCGCAGTCACTCTTGCCCCCGCTAGCACCCACAAGCATATGGAAATAATTATCAGGAGCTTCCTTTGGCAGGGAGGAAGGCAGGACTACAAAAAGTTCAGTCTTGTCAAATGGGATAAGGTCATCTTACCATTTGAAAAAGGAGGGCTAGGAATAAAAATCCCAAGATTATCCAACATGGCCATGGGTTTCAAACTGATATGGAGAATCCTCAATGGGAAAGGTGCTTGGTGGAAAGAAGTAATCAAAAGGAAATATCTGAATGGTCCCAACTCCAACATCCTATCTGAACCAATTGTTGACAGGAAGTGCACTCCAATCTGGAAGCTCATTAAAAAAACTCTCCCCCAACTCAAAAATTATATCTCCAGAGCTCCAGGAAGTGGAAGAGATATTAACATCTGGACCGATCGTATAATGGGAATAGGACCAAGAAATGCAACCCAAAATCTCAGACCCCTTCAAATTTGGATGGAAGCTAAAAATTTAAACTCACTATATGACATCTCCACTTGGGATAAAAAAATATGGTAGGGCTGGAAGCGCCTCTCTCTTCCAAACAATCTCAGGGATCTTTGGCCTGAACTCAAGCTATCTCTTTCGGGGTCATCTCCCCTCAACAATATGATCGAGGACAGGTATGTTTGCGATCCCAACGGCAGAAACTACACAGTCAAAGAAGGCTACAAGATCCTCCAAAAGGACACGGCCACCAACAACTGGGCTCTCCACAAAGTGGTCTGGAACTCTGAATGCCTCCCGAAGGTCAAGTTTTTTAATTGGACTCTCCTCAAAGGAAAAATCCTCATAGCTGAAAACCTTAGGAAAAGAGGCATCCTAGGTCCCTCAATATGTTGTCTTTACCGAGCAGCTGAAGAAAGCAGCATCCACCTCTTCCTTGAATGCTCCTTTGCTCAAAACTGATGGAAGCTCATCACTAGCCCTCTAAGTAGAGGAGAAATGCCCAACCAGATCACCTCTCTCCAAAACAATTGGGGGAACAACTACCCTTACCCCAAGAAAAATAAAACTCTTGTCAAAAGATTGTGGAACAACATCCCCTCAACTCTTTGTTGGCAAATTTGGATCACCCGAAATAAATGCATTTTCAATAACAAGAAGCCCAGCATTTCCAGAACTTTGGCAAAAACAATAGCGCTCATCTCTGAGACCATAAGTGCTAATGGAATGTCCCAATCAGATCAAGAAAGCTGGAACCAAAGGGAGGCCGAATGGATCAGCAAATTCAGTCTCAGTCTAGACACAAGGAACTCTACTGCCTTAAACTTAGGCCAGAAAAGGAAGGAGTGGAAGCTCAGAGGCTCCAATGAGGAAGTCGCTGTGGATTCTAAACCAAAAGAGGCCTTCCCTTCAGTTCGACGGGGCCTCCAAAAATAATCCGGGTCAAGCAGGTGCAGGAGGAGTTATTAAGGACCATAAGGGCAAAATTATGGTGACTTACGAGTGGGGACTGGGCATCATGACCAACAACAAGGCCAAGGCTTATAGCCTCTTCTTGGGTACCTCAATCCTGAAGAGACTTGGATTGAAAAACCCAATCATAATGGGCGATTCAGCTATTATTATAGCTGCCATGGTCTCAGGGAGTGAATTCAAGCAAACAAATTTGAACAACATCAAAAACAGGATCATCGACAACATCAGAGAAATAAAAGGGGCCACTTTCAAACATGTGCTGACAAGTAACAACAAGGAGGCAGATGGTCAGGCCAACAAGGCAACCAGCAGGTTGGTAGGTCAAGTTAGAGAAAATAATTCTACTTATGACAAAGCAATTCCTTAAGCTGTCATATCCCATCCCTCCACCTCAGAATCTGGGTCACCTCAGACCTCACTCTCCTCGAAATCTGCATACCTCCAAGTCTCCATATCCTCTGCCAAATCTCCTCGACTGCGCCACTCAGTCCCTCCTCTCTCCGACCCATGCCCTTGTGAACATCTATATCACCTCTCTCAGATTCGAGCTCGTGTTCCTCATGACCTCCGCCGGCATTCCCAAGTGTCGTTCAGGCGGATTGCACTCCAATATCTTCTTCGCCTGCAGCAAAATCTCTGATTGGATCCACAGTCACCTCAAGGATCGGATCCACCCCCACTTGAACTCTCATACGAGCTTCTCCTCTTCCTTTATAACTAGCAGCTTCGCTCCCTCCTTTAACTCAGTTCTCATTGCTACGAAGGTCTCGGATTTCGCTCTCTTCCAGCACAATCCTCCTCTTGAAGCAGCGCGCTCTCATTTTGAGAGTGGAGGTTGATCCACGACAGTGGTAAATCCAGGCATTTTCACTCATTGGTTTTCGATTTTTACTAACTGGTTGCTTGTCTCTCTGTCTCAGTGCTCCTCCCCTCCTTTCACCATTCCTCAGCTTCCCAACTCCCCTCCCTTCTTCTCTGTCCCCCTCCTGAATAGAAATAACGTCCTGCTCTCCCCTTCTCAACCTCCTTTATCCCCCTCTACCACCCATTCCCTCAGATATCGCCTTCAGCAGCATCAGTACTCTGGTTCCTTCCTTCAACTCGGCGAAATGGCGGATCAACAGGAAGCACAGGAGCCCGCTGCCAATCCTTTGGAGAATGTCATTACGAACAACGAATGCACCCTCTGCAAAGCGCACACTTTCATGATCTCCAGATTCATCAAATGCTTCAATGACCTCAAAGAGGATTATCATGCAAACAGCAGGTCCAAAAGGAAGAAGCTAGAGAAGCAGAAAGAAGAGATCGAGACCCTTAAGGAGAGATGCACCCACTTAGAGGAAGTGATTGCCCACATCAGGACTTTAACCCAGAGCATGCAAGCTGAAGCCTCAACCAGGGCCAGTGCTAGAAAAGAAGCTCTCCCGGATGATTCAGTCAACCAGCAGCATCCTTAGGATTTATGAACTGCAAATTTTGTTGGCTAGCAGGTTCCTTTGTCCGGCAATATAGCCGTTACATTTTTCATTTTAGTTACCGTTTCTTTAGAAACAAGGATCAAGGGTCTGCGCACCCATTTTGGATCCTCACCGCCATGTTTTCTCCCTTACATGTAATAGGACTCAGTCCTTGAAATTTTTTATAATATATAAGTAACCGATCTTGTCAAAAAAAATATCTTTAATGTTATTTATGTTTTGCAATGCATCATTCTCATTGATCTCCTAATAGTTTAACCAGGCCCTTGTGTCTTTATGCCACCCTCGATTGAGCCTTAGGTGGTTTTGGCTGGAATTTAAAGCTAGCTTAGGAAGTCTATGATCGTCAATGTTATTGAGTTTGTGCTTGTACAATAGAAACCTAAGCATAGCTAGGCTCTCAATAGGGGAAATACCTGCTTCTATAAGGAGAATAGGATAGGGTGTATTACTTTTAATTTTCAAGTTATAAGTTATAAAACGCTTCTAGATGTACTCAATCTTTCTCCATGATTCTCTGGAGATGCTGCAACCCCAAACCTCATAGCCATATAATATAATAGGAGTGACTAAAGTTTCAAAGAGGAACTTATTTTTATCCCACATTACGAGGTTTTTTGTTTTACAATTATTTTAAACACCAAAATAAGCTTTCCACCCCCCATTAATCCTTTTCTCAATGTTATGGTTCCAGTTGAGCTTGTGATGAATATCAATTCCTAGGTACTTAAGAATACACTTCCTCCAAGTTATTGTTGTCATACATAAAATTAGCGTAAGTGTCCTTCTTGGATTTGATAATCATAACTTTTGTTTTGTCAGTGTTAATAATCATATCCATGGTAGAGCAGAAATCCTAAAGAAGCCTCAGTTGCTTATCAAGATCATATGGGCACCTTGCGAAAAGAACAATATCGTCAGCATAAAGAAGAAGGATGACAACTATCCCAGCTAAGATTGTGCCATCACATCCTCCTTCCTCTAAATAGCCTTCGAGCTTATTGATGTAAATGCCAAATAGGGTAGGGGAGAGGGGGAAACCTTGTTTAACTTCGATGTTACACTTAATATCTTTCGACCACCCCTCAATGCTCTTTAGCTTGGAAATTACATTCTCGTATAACCTTATAGTGGCAGCTCTCAACTCGATAGGAACCTTTAGCTCTTCTAATATATTCCAAAGGTTGTATCTAGGAACCATATCGAAAGCCTTTCTAAAGTCCACAAAGAAAAAAAATTTGGATTTATCATTAAGACATTCCTCCGAAATGATCCTAAGCATAACGAGGTGGTCTATTGTTGAGTGATGCCTTCTGAAACCTGCTTGGCCTTTAGCCCGCTTACCTTCACTTTCAAGCCATGTGCTTAACTTCTTCTTCAAAATTCTACCATATAACTTGGCTAAGAGAGGGCTAATCATAATTGTCCGATAATTAGAGGGGTTATTTGTATCCCCACTTTTAAAAATAGGGATAATGAGGCTCTTAGTCCAAGGTTTAGGGAACCCATGCTTGATTGCTTGATTGAAAAGCTTGTGGATGTGGGGAATGAGGACAGGACCTACAATTTTTAAGATTTCGGCCTGGTAACCTTCAATTTCCTTAGCTTTCCCATTAGCAAGGCGATTAACCCCAAACTTAATGTCCTCTAAATAGAACACTTCTTTCATTGTGAGCAGGGTTTCCAAATTATCCATGACATTTGCAGATTCATAAAGCTTTTTAAGATACGAATTCCAATCATGAAGCAATTTTATTATTATCTTTAGTCTTCCTAGTCAGAATCTACCTCCAAAATTTCTTAGGAGCTACCTTAGAGATGTGTAAGAGATTTTCTTGTCTTTGACGAATGTACTGCCTCTTTGTCCTTTTAGTTAGGGCTTTGTATATTTTTCTCTTGTCCATTTTAAGAGATTCATCAATAGCTTCCTTAATTTCTCTCCTCAGACTTTTACAATCTTTGTCATACCAAGGATTGGTTTTGCTATTTCTTTTATTATTTGAAACTTAAATTGAGAATTTGTTAATAGAATATGACAAGGTTGTAGTAAAATTATGGTAGAGGTTTTCTATGTTGTCTATATTAGATAAAGGAAGCAAATTAGTTTTTAATTCATTTAGAAAGAGATCGTTTTATTTCTATCAAATATTAAGTTCTTTTGATTGTAAGTATTATTTTTTGTGGGAACTCTATGCATGACAAAATTGAGAGTTATAAATAAAGGCCTATGATCAGAGTCAGGTTTGTGGTCGTTTAAGATGTCAAAATTTATTATTTCATTGTATAATGGGAGATCATAAACAACGTAGTCTACCGCACTGCTACCAAGTCCATGGATGCAGGTAATCTTGCTAGAATTGGGCTACTTCTTTAGAACATTGCAAATTATGAGATCCCGAGCACTACAAAGCTTGACTAGCTCCGACCCAAACAAATTTTCTCGAAGGTCTTCAAAGCTCCTTTTGTACCTACTAGCTAGAGTAGGGTCTTTGTCTAACCAAAGAGGATTAGGATTGGAATAATTGCTTAGAATAATAACTTGGTTGTTTAAAGTTCGAGCATTAAAGTCACCTATTAAAAGGATATTACTGTCATTCCTAAGACTAGAAATATCACTCTCTAAACCATTGTAAGGGTTAGCTTTATCTAGATTCTTCTTCTTATAGATGTTAGAATTGATGGGGGGAAAGAACATATTGCTATGTAGGACTTTTTATTATTAATGTCACTAATCTCTGTCCAACTATATTGGTTGTGAGGGTCATTTTTATAAATCCGAGCATGGGGGGGGGGGGGTGTTCTTTCTTTAATGTAACAAGCTATTCCCCAAAAATGGGGGGCCCCTCTTTACCAAGAAGAGGGAAAAAATCGCCTTTTTTTTTTTCCCCAGGGGGTTAAAGACATAGCGTAAAGTCATCTATGTTAGGGACCTTAGATTCTTCATGCTCCCAAGTTTCGATAAGAAAAATAATATCAACATCATTTGAAATCCAACCTAGCTTGGGGCTTTTCTTCCATGGGAAGCCCCGACAGTTCCAAGAAAGGATCCGGAGCATGTTTAATTGCTATTGATTACTATCTTTTTGGTTTCTATCTTGAATAAAGGCTTTTCTATTTCTAATTATTGCCCCTTTTCCTTCCTTTCAAGCTTCTTTTACCTTTTGAGCCTCCTTTCTTAATTCTACTTGATCTTCTGGAATGAGATCTTCATTTATGAATATTCCCGTTCCTTTTATACTTGAGGTTTTACTAAGTATGTCATACTTATGATCAATGGAGCTCACCTTTATGCAGATTAGTCTTCCTTTATTCTCAGTTAATTTCCCCAACCTTGTTACTTCTATGAGACACATTGTTTCAATTTGTAATATATTATGTAAGTATGTTTGGGCTAAGGCTAAAGTATCCTCATCTTCTTCCTCTTTTAAACCGAAGATTATAAGTTTCAAGGCCCTTTTGTTATGTTCGCGGTCTAATTCTATTAATTTTTCATTTCATCTTTAATTGGTTTGGTATCTAACTTATCTACCACACTATTTAGGGCGAGGCGGCTATTAACTTTTTCTTCTAGTTCTTTAATCATGTCTTTCACTTTAAGACTCAATAAAATATCAACATCTCATTGCTAGGATGGTTGGTTACTATCTTGGTTTTGTTTTTCTATAACCTGCAATCTAGTCTATATTGCCTCCATTTTATTCTCCAGTAGTTCTATTTTATTTTCTATTTTTTTTTGGAACGTGTATTCAAGAGATGAAAATTTATTTTCTAGCATGGCTTCTAACTCTTTTTGTAGGTTTGCTTCTCTTTCTTCTCTACGTTTCTCTAAAGACTCTATATACTCATAAAGGCCTTGTAGAGTAACTATGCTAGGTCTACCCTTGGTATTCTTTAATAACTGTGGTGAAATATTCATACTTGAAATTATATGAACAAATATGTATTCGAAAAAGAAAAAGATAAAGAATGTGTACACCTGATATCATCAAACCTAACTGCAAATTTCCCGTGCCCACCGTAGCCTGCAGACCAAAGATGCAGGGCTCAGAACTAGATTTAAATGTTGAAGAATATATGTGAGCCTCTATCTTATATGCGAGCCTCTGCCTTGGTCATATAATGAGCCTTAGAATAGATAACTGAAGATGTGAACCTTATTGTCATGTTGTCAGGCCGACGATAGTCTTTCAACCACTCTTAGCAAGGTGCATGCATGGTGAGACATCTCCAGAGCCGACCTACATTATTCTCCCAACTGATGCCCTTTGTTTGCTTCACCGTTCGGTCAGCCCATTGCCAGCACCCCAAATGCAACTATCCTTCCACCGTCAACTTCATAAGTTAATGCTGACACTATCCACCATATAAATATGTTCGCCCTCCACTTCTCATGCGCATTATAAATATGTTCTCTCGCGCACTTGGTCGTAGAGCTCGCACAGCCTTTTCCACCTTCGCTCGTTCAACATCAAATTCGGTCACACATCGAGTGGGCATGCCAAGGACCACAGGTCCTTACATCCTCCTCCACCTAAAATCATTGTCGTCCTCGACAACATCCCATCCTGGTATCCATCCACCAAGATCAACAATTATCTCATCCTCGATCCATGATGTCAACTCCTCCACATACTGCAAACATCTCTGCAACATATGTAGAACTTCCATCTCCATCATGTGTCGTTCTCATCATGTGAACTTTCCTCCTTGCTTGCCTGATGGCAACATCTCTCTGTGCACTTCCAGACCCCATGTTTGAACTACTTGGTTAGCTAATCCAACTGTCACACTAAAGCCATGAGAGTGAACATCCTTATGCCTTCACCAGTCTATATCGAATTCTGCCACATCCTGGACTCACCAAGAATCTCACCCATGCTCAGGTCCATGGAAACTCCATCCATCTGCAACATGTCATGATGCTTGATGCCAAGCAATCCCTGAACCATCTGCCATACCTGCTCAACCTGTTTTAAGGACTCACTGCCATGAGCAGCTAACAATGAGCCCCATCTTCTATGTCCTCTAAGAAGATGTGGAGGGAGTAGAGCCTGAAGGCTCTCCCTCACTAATAATCTCAATCCATCTGTCAAGATTCTCTATCTCCATCCTCTGTAGATAAGTGACCTGATCCTCCTCTCAGACATTCAGCCTCACATATGCCTCATCATCATCATCATCATCATCCTCAACCACTTCTAGCCTTCTTGACAAATCCAAGATATTATCAGAAAGTGTCCTGATGACTAATGACTGCTCGGTAAGCTTTGTCTCAACCATAGACAACCGCTTACTCATATCTTCCATTCGCTTCTCATCGTCCATTTGCATCACTGCCAACTTACAATCAGGCTTTGTCACACCAATGGTTGGAACACCAATGGGTACATCTTCCCTTCCATCATAAATGTACAACCTCTTCAAATGTGGAACAATCATAACATCAAATTGTTTCAAGAATTCCATCCCCAACACAGCTTCATAGTCATCTATCCGCAATACAGTGCAGTCGACCTTCCCTGTCCACTCACCTAGTGTTGTGTCCACCTTTTTAGCTACACCAAGAACATAATCAGGAGGAGGATTCACTGTCTTCATTTGTGCCTTCATGGTACAAAATTCAGCCTAATCCTTCTTGCAGTATCTCCACTAATGAAGTTGTGAGTAGCCCCACTATCCACCATAGTGAGTATATCAACACTCCCAATCTTCATCCGAACATAGTCCAAACTGTTCCTCTCAGGATCCCTTCGAGAGATCACCTCTGTAGTAGTAGCAGCACCAAGTATCTACATCATCACCACAAAAGCTTCTTCATTCTTCGCATTAGATTGTTCAATAGAAGCCACTTTCGGTCTAGAAGGACAATTCTTCACTGTATGTGGTTCAACACATATCCAACACTTCATGGCTTTCTTTGTCTTCGACTTATCATCTGATTTCGAAGCATCATCCTTCTTCTTCTCTTTTGCTTATTAGACTTCTTCTTCCTATCATCATAAGTCTCATCATAATGCTCCACCAACCTGTCCACAACAGCAAAAGCTTCCTCAAGTGTTTTAATCTTCTGCCTCTTCACTTCATTGTGTGCCCAAGGCTTCAATCCAACAATGAAGTTGAACACCTTGTCCTTTTTCGCCATGTCAAGAAGTTCCAGAACTGCACTTGCAAACTCCCACTGATATGTCTGTAGGCTCCCTGTCTGCTTTATGAACTTAATCTGATCCATCCTCCTTTTCCACCACATCTTAGCATCCTTTGTCAGGAACTAAGCAGCTACCTTCACCTTCGTCTCATCTTCGGATAGACCAAATCATTCCAAGTATTGCTCCATGTCCCATAGAAAGTTGCCAAGAGTTTTCGCATTCCTTGTACCATCATAAGATTTTGGTTCCTTGACTTTCACATGAGGCACTCCTCCACCTGAGTTATGCCTCATGACCCTTTTCAACACTACAATCTCATCTCTAGCTTCATCAAGAGATTTCTGCAAGTTCATGATCTCTGCCAGACCATGATCTTTTACCTCTTCAATCTCCTTGACCTTCACTTCAAGTTGTGTACACATAAGATTAGTGTACTCGTGTTGAGTACAGAGTTCATCGAGCTCTTCCCTCATATTCGAATTGGCCTCTTGATCCTTCTCGACCAAGTCCATCTTCTTAGTGTAGTAAGCCTCTAAGTCCTCCATCCTTTCCAACATTTTTTCAATGAATTCCATAGTAGCATCCTTCGTACCATGACTAGACCCAACCTGAGATTCACCTGCCATTGCTAAAAGTTTCCTTCTTTGCGATCTAGTTTCCACCATCCAATAGCTTCACCAAGTTGCTTGCAACCTGAACAAGCCCTTGTTCCACTTGTATGTGAAACAACTTCCTTCACCTGCAAGTACCTTCTCACTGTCACCAACTTCCAAGCTTCAACCAGCTTTCTGCAAGACTCCTCCAAGTCTTCAGACTAGCTCTGATACCACCTGTCACGCCCCCAAGCCAGCGGTAGTCTTTTGACCACTCTTGGCGAGGTCCGACACCACCGAACACTTTCTTTTCACCAATACTTATGTTCATGGACTACACCTAACCATTAGTCTACTTAGTTTGTTATTCGCAACCAAGTATTATTATGTTTCTTTTATACCAATGAACAACCATACACATTCATTATCATCAGCAATTATAGAAGAGAACACAATTGCATAGTATAAAGGGAGGGGCAACTCCCTGAATAATGAATCTTCCTCAATAATATATTATACAATCTTCTTTAATATTACAAAGCTTTACAAGTATACTTGGAAACACCAAGTTTCATACTTAGCCAAATTTACAACTTCTCACACCTTCGTGTGATAACCAAGATTTCCTTGCCCAAGTCGGGCGAGCGTGCCCTCACACAAGCTGGCAACCAAACTTCACAACGGAACCTTGTGCCGGCGGGCAAGCGACTCCACCAAGTCACCAAGACACCCTCATTTCCTTCGCATGGCGGTCTCACCAAACTCCACTGCATTATGTTTTACACGACGGGTGGGTGCTCCCCTGAGCCACTCAGGAGCCCGTGTCAACCGGTGCCTGACGCCTTCACCTATGTTCTGGCGCCTTCACCCACGCTCCTTCATTCGAGCAATGGGCACTCCTACCCATGCTCTCACCTAAGACTTAAGACTGTGCATTTCACCTCCGTGCAGCTTTGCCCAAGGCTGGGCACATAGAACTATGCCTCACCTTTCTTTGCTACGGCTACAATGTTGAACTGCACACTTCTCCTTCTCACTTGAGTGCCTTGAGCGATGTTCATTGATGTCCAAATGAATATCCAATGCACCAATATATATGTTGCATGCATGGTGAGCCATCTCCACGACTGACCTACATTATTCTCCCAACCGGCGCCCTTCGTTTGCTTCACCATTCGGTCAGCCCATTGCCAACAACCCAAACGCAACTATCCTTCCACCGTCAGCTTGATAAGTGAATGCCCATGCTATCCACCATATAAATATGTTCACCCTCCACTTCTCATGTGCTTTATAACCATGTTCTCTCGCGGGCTTGCTCGTAGAGCTCGCAGTTCGCCTTTTCCACCTTCGCTCGTTCAACACTGAACTCGTTCGCACATCGGTTGGGTGTGCCAAGGACCACAGGTCCTTACACTGATGGTCTTATATCATAGAGGAAGTGTATATATAAAGTACGTGGTTAGTATCTTGGTTTTGTTTTTCTATAACTTGCAATCTAGTCTCCATTGCCTCCATTTTATTATCGAGTAGTTCTATTTTATTTTCTATTTGTTTTCGATCGTGTCTTCAAGAGATGAAAATTTATTTTCTAGAATGGCTTCTAACACTTTTTGTAGCTTGGCTTCTCTTTCTTCTCTATGTTTCTCTAAAGACTCTATATACTCTATATTATGATCTACTTAATTAATGTTTTAATTCTTTAATTAATTAATTAAGCTTGTTTTGAGTGAACAATATTGACTATTGTTAAATACAATTAACATAGGGTTGACCAAGTCTGAATTTGGTCATATTTGTTTATTTTTGACTATGCTTCACTCATGTGATTGCCTATAATAATTATATATTAAGTAACTTTCTTTGAATTATGTATCAATGCTCTAATTAATATATCAATGCATTCACGTTAATAAATTTAAATTAATTAATATTAATATTAATATATTTATTTAAACTTGTCTAAATTTATCATTTAGGTTATTAAACATTTAAATTGATGTTTTAATTAATATATTGCCAAATATTTTAATAAATTAATATTAATGTTAATTATTGTTTTAATGCATTAATTAATTATTATATTAACTCAGATTTGATTTGATTGAATGAGGATCACTTTGATTGAATAAGATTGATTATGGTCAAATATAGTAAATGTAAGGTTGACTAAGACTGAATGTTTTAGCATTAAAAATATTTGAGTACATTTTCAACATGATTGGCTACGTTTGACTAATGTGATTGCCTATTTTTTTCTTATGTATTAAGTAACTTTTTTTTTAATTTTGTATAATGCTTTAATTACTATATCAATATATTAATGATAATAAATTGGTAAATTAATATTACTATTAATTACCATTAACTTATTTTTTAGATGTGTTTAAATTAATGTTATTAAGAATTTTTAAAATATATTTTAATTAACATATTGCCAAATATTTTACTTAATGTTTCAAAATTAAGAATATTCGAGTATAAATATGTATTAATGATTTAATTAATATGTCAATGTAATAATGTTGCTAAATTAATTAATTAACTTTATTATTAATTAATACCAGGTTAGATCCATCTTAACACCAGATCTATCAAGTGCCAAGAGGGATCAAATCTGTCGAGGTGCAAACCTTTTCTCAAGTTTTACAATCAAAAAATAGTCTTGCACCTCAAAGATTTGATCCCTCTTGGGGCTCTAGGGTGGTGTAACATTACATTACCTTCCACATATTTTTTTAATATTTTTTTAATGTAACGTTACGTTAATTACTTTTAATGTAACATTATTTTAGGTGACAACATCTCCCTCATATTATTTTAATATTCTCCCTCATATTTTTTTAATATTTTTAATGTAACGTTAAGTTACGTGACAACATCTCGGTCATATACATACTTGGGGGTATATACATACTTGGGTGTAGAGCGCCTTTTATAGCAATTAATATATTATTTTACACATTTTTAAATTAACGTTTAATATTTTTAGCATTTATATATAAATAATTTAGTTAACTTTATTAAATATTTTTAATATTTTAATTAATACTATAATGAATGCCTTTAATTTAATTAATGTACATAAACTAAGGGATCATTTAAGTGACCAAGTTGAATTCGTTAGGCTTATGTTCGATTCTTTTCCATTGACTATAATAATTTAAGTTTTAATTAATCAATGTATTACTGCTAATAAATTTAATGTTATATATATTATATTGTATAAATTTTTTTTTATTATTATTTTATATTTAATATATTTTTTCAACTCAAGGGAATAATGTTAAACCCCATTCTATAATATAAACTGAACTATATAAACTCAACAAAAGCTCAAAAAAATTAATATACGTAGTTTAATAAATATGTGAGTAGATGTCTTACTATAGTTGATTTTCATTTTGATAGTAGATGTTTGACTATAGTTTATTTTCATTTTGATACAATGTGATAACAATGGATTATTGTCAACTATTAAACCATAACCTAAATAGTATAAACTTAAAAAATTTTAATGCATTAAAAACCATTAACACATTAATATAATTCATTATTATCAAGATATTAATATTGATACATTATAATAAAAAAAAAAATACATTATACACCCTTAAGAAAGAGTAAACTTGTAAAGATTCATTTATCATATTTTTATGAGTAATATGACCCAAGTTTATTAATATATAATATATAATATAAAATATAAAACCCAAATTTTTTCATATTTTTATGAGTTATACAGCTCAAATTTTCAAACTTTTTTAATGAGTAATATGCCCCAAATTTTTCATTATTTTTTTAATGAGTAATACGGCCCAAATTTTCATTAAAAGGAATTTAACTGGGTTATATTTCTATTGGAAAGACTACCTAAACATGGGCATTTAAGAATTTTACCGCATCCTTTTCAAAAAAAATATAAACAATCATGATTAAAAAATAAAACAATAATGTATTCAATTTTTATAGAAAATGAGTTTAAATTAATGGTTTTTTTTATATACTATCTTCTATAATGTCTTATAATATCATATTGAATGTAAATAACCCTTAAAACAAAAATAAAATAAAACTAAAATGTGAATATCATATTGAAGGTAAATAACCCTTAAAACAAAAATAAAATAAAACTAAATGGCTATAATAATCTATAAATAACTTTGATAAATGTATAAATAACTTTTATAATTATATGATAAATTAAATATGAAAAACATAAAATCACATGGTTTCAATGGGAAACGAAATTTATTATAAGTGAAATATCTTTGTATTTCCTTGATTAATACAATTTTGAGATCATGTTTGAATATTTGTTTCCGCTCTTCACAGATGAAATGAATACCATTTTGAAGTCATATTTGAATATTTGTTTCACTCTCCACAAATAAAATCAACAAGATTTTTTTTCATGGAACCTGCTCCGGAAATCAAAACATAAATATTATACCAAAAAAATAATTTACAATTTAATGCTTAGTTATAAAGTTATATAATCTTGATAATTACAGAGTTATATTAGATTATTTTTTGTTTCTTAAACAAAGAATTATAATCTACAAAATTCAAGGTAATTTTTTTGGATTTTATCTTATAATATTTAAAAAAATTCATTATCATAAATATTAAACTTATTTAAACTATAACTTAATTAAATAACTTGTTTTTGAAAATAATTTGACTATCCTTTCATCTATCCTCCATATATACCTTATGACATAAAACACCCATTAAAATATATTCTTCATTTTAGAGAAAGACATCAAGCTCAAGTATACCTACTTTATAATTACAATTTGACTCACTTAATTACAAACCTAAACATTATTTGCAGAAACCCTACGAAAACATGAAAGGCCCTCTTGAAATGCCCGGTTATTCTAGGTAATTGTTTGTAGCTTTTAATAGAGCATTTTTTTATATTTTTTTAATGGTAATGGGATGGCATTCGGAAAGCCCATTTGCCATGTTACAACAACAATAGAGGATGAAAGAACTTTCATAATTGTAGCAGGATGATATTTCTCATTATATGTTTTAATTGTTAATAATATACGTATTAGTTGTTAATGAAAGATATGTAATTTGTTAATCATTGTTTTTTGGTTTAGTTTATTTGTTAATATTTTTTAATTTTATTTATTTTGATAGTTAGCAATCAACCATTATATGGTAAATTTTTAATTATATTTTGTAAAAAATAATTTAAATATGGTTTAAATATGTAATTTAGATATGCAAAATAATTAGTGGTGTGAATTTCATGTATTAATGTGTTAATCACTATAATATATGACATATTTCAAATTAAAAAAATTTAATAAAAAAATTGGAACAAAATTAAAATGAACAATTCCAATAAAGTCTCATGACTTAAATATGTAACATTCTAAGTTAGGATAGTTTTTGTTGAAATTGTAATTTCAACCGCAGTTCATACCTTGCGATGCGATGAGATCACAGATAGCAAATCACACATATGTTTGGATGAGATCACAGATAGCAAATCACACATATGTTTGGAGCTTCCGTTTTGTTCACTTACATATGTTTGGAGCTTCCGTTTTGTTCACTTGATTTCTGCGATTGTGATGGTGCAATGCAATGCGATCCGATCGCAAATCGCACTAATATAATAGTGTTCCATTTTTCCTCCCGAAAATTGTGATTGTGCGATGCGACCCAATTGAAGTCAGCACTAATATAATAGTGTTCCATTTTTCCTCCCTAAAATTGTGATTGTGCGATGCGATCCAATTGAAGTCAACGGTTGAAGTACAGGCCTGCAGCAAATAAATTTGACGTCAAGTAAAAGTTTCTTTACCGCCATTTTTGTTAGTAAAACAGTAAATGTAATTTACTGTGGGTTGGTAAGTTTTGGTGAAGTTTTTAATTTTACCATTTTCTAAAGGTTGGTAAAAGCATTTAATTTTATTGTTTTTTATTTTCACGGGAGTATGGCATGTAAAACCATATATATATTCTGTGTTTGCTTTTGTTAAGTTAGAGTGAATGTGTGCAAAGGAAAAACTCGCAGCAGCCAACGCGAGAAGAAAACACACAGCAGTGTGAAGTGATTGTAATATGGCGTTGTTCTGAGAATGTAATGGTGTGAGAAATACGCACAACAGTGCGGAGTAAAGAGAGGAGCATGTAGCAGCATGAATGTAATTTTCTGTAGTTGAAGCCTGTTTTTACAGCAGTGAATGTAAAAGAGATTTTTACACACAGCAGTGTAAAATCTCAGGAGGAGACAGAGTATTTTTTTTGAAATGTTATTGGTGAAACCCTCTGAGTGAAAGAGGATGAATTTTGTATCAGTCTTTTATTAATAAATACAAAGTGTTTTTATGTGTGAGGAAAAACTCTTTCTGCTCAAATAATTTTAAAGCTTCCCTATGCCAAGATCCTGTGGAGAGAAAAACAGAGCATTGTCTCTATGTGTGAGTTTTTGTTGTTTTTGGGATTTTACCAGAAAAATTCCCCAACAGTGGTATCAGAGTTGACCAGGCTCTTTGAAGGTGTCAAAGAAGCTGAAGGAAGGTTTCTCACTGGAGCAACTTCTCTAGCAGAGTGAAGACTCAGTGAAAAATCTAAGGTATTCCTCAAAGTTTTTTTTTTGTGTTACGGCTGAAAGAACAGTCAATGGTTTTAAATACACAGTCGAGCATTTTATAGCATAGTTAAAGAATGCAAGGAATGGCTAGCACAAGCACTAGTATGGGTTTGTTTAATCCTCAGTTCCCACAGTTCAATGGGAAAAACTATGATTATTGGGCTATAACCATGAAAGCCCTGTTTGCCTGTCAAGATTTATGGGAAATAGTTCAAGATGGTTTTGAAGAACCAGCAGATGAAAATGAGTTTAATAGATTAACTCAGGGAGAGAAAGACCTATTTAAGAGCAATAGGAAGAAGGACTCAAAAGCCCTTGTATTTTTGTATCAAGCAATGGACAAGAGTGTGTTTTCAAGGATAGAAGCAGCTAAGACATCCAAAGAAGCATGGCAAACTCTCAAGATAGCCTATCAAGGCATGGAGAAAGTGAAGATAGCAAAACTACAGTTGCTGAGGAGAGATTTTGAGAATCTGAACATGAAAGAGTCAGACAATATTGACTCATTCTTCACATATGTGATTGGTTTGGTCACACAAATGAGGACTCATGGAGAAGTTCTTGAAGAAAGGAGGATTGTGGAGAAACTATTGAGGGTCCTACCCTCAAAGTTTGATGTCATTGTCACCACCATAGAAGAGACAAAGGATCTCTCAAACTTTTCAGTGGATGAACTTCATGCATCACTGATAACTCATGAGCAGAGGTTGAGTAGAAATGAAAACTCATCTCTAGAGCAAGCCTTCAAGACCCAGATGTCCTTTAGAAGAGGAACAGGTGAAGGCAGAGGAAACAAAAGAGGAAGAGGCAGAAGCCAGAATAGAGGTGGAAGCAATAGTGCAGCAAATGTTCAAGGAAGAGGTAGCAATTCAGATCAGAACCAAGCCCAAGGCAGCAGCCAACAAAGAGGACAACATCATGCTCAAGGACAAAGGTATGAAAAATCCAATGTCCAATGTTATTATTGTAAAAAATATGGGCATTATGCCAATGAATGTAAGAAGAAGCAGCATGATATGTGTAATAGTTCTAGTGCAAATATCACTAGAGAAAATATTAGCCAAAATAATGTTTTATTAGCTTGTAACATGGCTGAAACAAACATTGAGGATATATGGTTTCTAGACTCAGGTTGCAGCAACCATATGATAGGAAACATAGCCTTGTTTTCTGCTTTAAATCAAGGTGTGAAGTCACAAGTCACACTTGGGACTCATAGCAAAATTTCTGTTATGGGAAAAGGATAAATAAAGATATTTACAAAGAAGGGTGAAAAGAAAACCATAGCAGATGTCTACTATGTCCCTGGAATGAGATGTAACCTCTTGAGTACTGGACAACTTGTCCATAAGGGGTACAATGTTTTCTTTAAGAATGATGTATGCACCATCATGGATATAGCACCCAGCAAAAGACGTATTGCTGAAGTGAAGATGACGAGGAACAGAATGTTCCCTCTCAAAATAAGAGCAGATTTGAAAAACAAATAAGTAATTGCAGTAGTTACCCAAGAGGCTTTCCAAAGCCAACCAAAAGATGAAAATTGGTTGTCGCACTTGAGATTTGGACATCTCAATTTTGGAGGTCTTAATTTGTTGAGCAGAAAAGGGATGGTAAGAGGATTACCATTAATAGAAAAACCAGACAACCTTTGTGAAGGCTGCATATTGGGAAAACAACATAGAGAAAGTTTTCCATCAGGGAAAAGCATAAGGGCAAAGGCACCCTTAGAGATTGTCCACTCAGATGTATGTGGACCAATGCAAACCCCATCACTAGCAGGGGCAACCAATAATTTTCCTAACTTTCATTGATGATTTTACAAGAAAAACTTGGGTTTAAAATTTCCTGAAGAACAAAAGTGAAAGTGTTGAAAAATTCCGAAATTAAGCACTTGTGGAAATCAAAGCGGCCCCTGCATATCAAAGTTTTTTTGGAACAGATAGAGGAGGTGAGTATATCTCCAAAGAATTCCTACGATTTTGTAGAGAAAATGGAATTCACAAGCAATTCACAGCAAGGTACACTCCACAACAAAATGGAGTTGCTGAAAGGAAGAACATGACCATTATGGATATGGCGAGGAGCATGTTAAAGTCAAAGCATTTGCCAAATGATTATTGGGCTGAAGCTGTAAATTGTGCAGCGTATATTTTCAACAGGTGTCCTACAAAAGCTGTGATGAACAAAGTGCCAGAAGAAGCATGGAGTGGGAGAAAGCAAGGAGTCACCCACATGAAAGTTTTTGGATGTGTGGCGTATGCACACATTTCAGATCAGCTAAGGAGGAAGTTGGACAGCAAAGGGGAGAAATGTATTTTCATTGGATACAGTGAGGAATCCAAAGCTTACGGGTTGTTTATCCCATCTACCAAGAAGTTTTTTGTGAGCAGAGATGTTCAATTCATTGAGGAGGAAGCTTGAGATGGAAGCATAGAGAAAAGAGTAAATGTTAAAAAGTGTTTGTCTCATGATGAAGATGATGAAGAGGTGGCTGAAATACATCCCCAAACAACAGCGCCAACACAAGAATAGCAAGCGACACCCTTGAGGAGAAACGAGAGTGCTTCTCCAAGCACACCACAAAGTGGAAATTCAAGTGCATCTTCAAGCACTTGCACACCGAATGAAAGAGGTAAGAAATTTAGAAATTTAAGTGACATTTATAATGAAGGAATGAATTCCTTATTTGCCTTTTATTTTCATGTTGATGACCCTATTCATTTCGAAGATGCAATTAAAGATAAGAAATGGATAGAAGCTATGGATGAGGAGATGAATGCCATAGAGAGAAACAAGGCATGGGATTTGGTTGAGCTACCAAAAGGTAAGGATGTCATTGGAGTTAAATGGGTCTATAAGACCAAGTGCAATGCTGAAGGCAAAATTGAAAGACACAAGGCAAGGCTTGTTGTCAAGGGATACAAGCAGCAGTATGGGAGAGACTATGAGGAAACTTTCGCACCGGTTGCAAGAATGGAAACCGTGAGAGCAGTGTTGTCCATAGCAGCACAAAACAAGTGGAAAGTTTACCAAATGGACGTGAAGTCAGCATTCCTAAATGGAGTACTAAAGGAAGAGGTCTACATTGAGCAGCCTCTAGGCTATGAGAAGAAAGGCCAAGAGCACAAAGTGTGCAGATTAAAGAAAGCTCTTTATGGGCTGAAGCAAGTGCGAAGAGCATGGTACAGTAGGATAGATTCCTATCTACTGGAAAATGAATTTGCAAAGTGTGAGGGAGAACCCACTGTCTACATCAAAGAAAAGGATGGTAAATTGCTAATTGTTGTGTTGCATTTTGATGATGTTATTTTCACAGGCAATGATGTTTGTCTCATTGAAAATTTCAAAACAGTCATGAAAGAGGATTTTGAAATGACTGACGTGGGTTTGCTGAGATACTTCTTAGGAATAGAAGTAGATCAAAATGAAAATGGAATTTTTATCTCTCAAGCAAAGTATGTAAATGAAGTGTTGGGCAGATTTAATATGCAAGACAGCAAGGCAGCAGTCACTCCCACAGTAATGGGATTAAAACTCAGCAAAGAAGACAGCAGCAAGGATTTTGATCCTAGCTTGTATAAGAGCATAGTTGGCAGCCTCATGTATTTAACTGCAACTAGGCCGGATATAATGTTTGCTGTTAGTTTAATTTCTAGATTCATGGAGAGGCCAAAGGAAGCCCATTGGCAGGCAGCAAAAAGAATTTTGAGCTATGTCAAAGGTACTAAAAGACTTGGGATTTTATATACTATCTCAAAATGTTCAAATTTAATTGGGTACACTGATAGCGATTGGGCTGGAAGTGTACATGATTGGAAAAGCACTTCTGGTTATGTTTTTCACATGGGTTCAGGAGCCATTTCATGGGCTTCAAAGAGGCAGTCCATTGTAGCATTGTCTACAGCAGAAGCTGAATATGTGGCAGCTACAGCAACAGCGTGTCAAGCAGTTTGGATGAGAAGGATGTTGAGGAGCTTAGGCCAAGAGCAGGAAAAAAGAATAGTGATTTTTTGTGACAAGAACTCAGCTATTGCCCTGTCCAAGAATTTTGTGTTTCACAAACGAACGAAACACATCGACACAAGGTTCCATTACATCAGAGAATTGGTGAACAATGGAGAAATCATTTTACAACATTGCAGCACTCAGGAACAGGTCGCGGACATTCTGACCAAGCCATTGGATCATAAAAGCTTTGAATTTTTGAGGAAGTGTTTGGGTATGACTGAATGCCCAGCAGTTGAAATTAAAGGGGAGTGTTGAAATTGTAATTTCAACTGCAGTTTTTTCCATACGATGCGATCATATCGCAAATCGCATTTCTTTATCCTTGCCTTAATTGTGCTTTCCTTGTTTTCTACGATGCGATTTTATCACAGATCGCAAATCGCATGCATGCTTGGATCCTCCGTTCCGTTCACTTGATTTCTCCAATTGCGATGGTGCGATGTGATCCGATCGCAAATCGCACCAATATAATTGTGTTCCATTTTCCCTCCAGCAGATTGTGTTTCTGCGATGCGATCCAATTGAAGTCAACGGTTGAAGTACAGCCTGCAGCAAATGAATTTGACGTGAAGTAAAAGTTTCATTTACTGCCAGTTTTTGTCAGTAAAACAGTAAATGAAATTTACTGTGGGTTGGTAAGTTTTGGTAAAGATTTTAATTTTGTTTTAGCGGGAGTATGGGCACAAGTAAAAGCTGGTAAAACCATTTAATTCTATTGTTTTTCTTTTACGGAAGCATGGCAAGAGAAAACGGATGTAAGTTTTTTTTCATATATATATGTAATGTTTGTTTGTTGACTATGTAATTGAAAAGGGAGGCACAACAGTGCGTATGTATAGTTAAAAGAGTGAAAAAAGGAAAAACTTTCCGCAGCGAATGTAAGAAAAATAGGCACAACACTGCGAAGTAAGAAAGGAGCATGCAATAGCGTGAATGTAATTTTTGTAATTGAAGTCTGTTTTTACAGTAGCATTGTGAAAGAGATTTTTACACACAGCAGTGTAAAATCTCAGGAGGAGACAGAGTATTTTTTTGTTGAAATGTCATTGGTGAATCCCTCTGAGTGAAAGAGGATGAATTTTGTATTAGTCTTTTATTAATAAATACGAAGTGTTTTTATGTGTGAGGAAAACCTCTGTCTGCTCAGAAATTTTAAAGCTTCCCTGTGCCAAGATCCTGTGGAGAGAAAAATAGAGCATTGTCTCTGTGTTTAATTAATCTGTTTTTGGGATTTTACCAGAAAAATCCCCAACAATTCCATAATGTAGTTTTCATAATAAAATAGCTATACTATAAGTTTTAGAAGATTGTTTTTATTGAACTTCCATGGAAACTTAGTCTCAATTCTGATGATCATGATGTAATTTATTGTGAGAGTTGTAAGCCATGGAAGTACGTTTTTTATTGGACTTCTATGGAGACTTAGATTTGTTTCGAATGATCATGATGTAATTTATTGTGAGAGTTTACAAGCTCCATAATTGGAGCAATTATATTTAATGTGATGAGAAAGACAAAAGTATTAACAAATTTAATTGTAGAAATGGATGATTGGGTACCCTTATTATTGATTTGTTGAAATTCTTTAATTTGACTTCTGAGATCTAGCCTTCAACCATTTGGACTTTCATTATCTATTGAATAAGAATATCGATGGTAGAAGTAATTTTAGACAACAATTCATTGTATCAAGTTTGCAATTGTAACATATACTCCTAATGCACTTAATATTTTATGCCAAAGGGAAAATATTTGTTTTTTCTAATCATAATCACTACCAAATATAACCGCACTAGAATCCACATAGTAATACACCCCCGAAGATCCACCACAAACCAAACCAAGAAAGTGTGAATCTAATGTCAAAAAGAATTTACAATTTCAAAATGGGTACTAAACCAAATATGTTCGTGTTGATACAAATAGAATTGACCCAATCAACATCATTAGCTTGGTAACTAATTGTAGAAGAACCCAACCATCACCAATATCATTGAAAGAAAAATAGAAGGGAACCCTAATAATGGTGTGAGACCAACACACTAAAGAATGTTGAAAGAGAACAATAATCTAGAACTGCAATGTAGTCAAATACTTTATATGTATAAATAGCATAATATTTTTTTATCATTACGAAGCTCTTAAACTTGTGAAATGGAAATACAATATATGGAGAATTAGATTATTTGTAACTTGATCTATCGAGAATGCTTAATGCTTATCCTACTCTATGAATCAAATGCATAAAATGAAATACACCATAATTCATCAATCAAAAGAAAATGTAACACAATATTATTGTACTTGGAACCTATCATGTTATTGAATAATGATTATGTTCTCACTAGGTTATATATTTTCATTATTTTCCATCGATGATTGCTCCTATTGTTAGCAATATTTGATAAAATAAAAGACACATACACAAACAAAGCACACTAAACTTTATCAATCAAAAAAAAGTTTAATCAATCTTAGAAATGTTAATATACTCGGAATATAAAATTAATCTAACTAGAAAAAGGAAATAAACTATTTACAGAATTGAATAAAAACATATTTATACAAAAAAAATATTTGGTATTAGGATAAGCCATAGTACATTCAGATCATCTAATGTGGTTGCAACCATTAACTAGAAAGAAAAGTTTTCTAAATATATTTTCATGAATATCTCCAAGATATTGGTTAAGAAAACTCAAGTAATCTCTTCAAAAAGCTCCAAGTTTATTTACGTATCTTGGATTATTGATTAATTATTCCAAATCTATGGCAAATCTTCGATAATAAAAAAGAAACTTGAATTTGTGACTATGTCTTAAAAATGTGCATTGTTAATCTTGAAATATTCATATGACCATCACCAAACTCACATAACATTCAAATATATGTGAAAACATGTTATGCTAGTACAATTTAATCATTACTCATTAAAAACATTGAAATAAATGCATCAGAAAATATTGAGCCTAATTCCACTTATAAGAGTAAAAATGGAGTAAACAAGGCTACAATGAGGTGGAAAAGGATTAAAAGTCAATGGAAGGATTTTCAAAGGATGGTAAAAGGATGTGAAATAATGATAATTTTAGAAACTCAAAATTTTCCTGAATAAAAAATGCTACATGTCCTCATGCAATCTTGGATATTATTTTCTTGAATTGTGTGATGGAGTCTTCTTTCTCTAAAAAAAAAGGATGTGAAATAATGATAATTTTAGAAACTCAAAATTTTCCCGAATAAAAGATGCTACATGTCCTCATGCAATCTTGGATATTATTTTCTTGAATTGTGTGATGGAGTCTTCTTTCTCTAAAAAAAATTAAGTGCAGCTGAGTCTTGGATATGATTTTCTTGAATTGTGTGATGGTGTCCTCTTTCTCAACAAAATAAGTGGCAGTTGAGTTTGTTATGGTTTGGTTATTGTGCTACAACCACAAGTTTTCAAATCCTTGGTTCATGTGTGATAGCACCTATCTCTTAGACATGGTCTCTTTCTCACTGTAACAAGGAATCTCCCCCTTTTATTCACTAGAAAAATATAAATATGAAAATGCAATCATGTGCATTAATCAAAACCAAGACCCAATAGTTTGTGCATTAATCATATTTCTTATTCCCAATCATAATCTAACCCATTATACAATCATTGGACCAAATTTGTGAAGTAACTTTTAAATCGTTTCTTGGAATTTTGAGAATAAGTAGCATGGATTTGACTATAAATTTTGCCTTCAGCTAGCACCCTCATTGAATTTCAAATTAGTAGAATAACTAAAAAACTATCTTATAATTTTTTTTACAAAAACACCATGTGGAGTATTTTTGTTTTAGATTGTGCTAATATGCAAACCAACAAGAGGGATACTTGATTGGCGAGATTTTTTTTTAACAAACATCTTATAGTAGAATTGGTCATCCATTTTCTCTCAAAATACAATTTATTTTTTTTATGAAAGTTGTTGGGTAGGTCAGTAATAAAAAAATCTTGCGAAAAATACAAAATTTTTGTAAGTGATGATAGGTCATTTCCAAAGAAATATAAATTTATTTCACTTGAAATTTTTTGATTATATTCATCTTATTTTTATGAATATAAAATACAAATTGTTTGGATAATGGATTCATGGTTTGAAAGACCTCTTGAAGTTAATTTTTTTTTTTTTTTTGTAAAAAATAGCTATATATTTATATAGTGGTTTTCTAAATCATTTAGAAACATCATGTTAGGAATCCCCTATTTCTTCACAAACATCCTAGTTTAATCTATAATCCTTTAGAAAGTATAGAAGTGTCATTAAATATAACCCAAAAGTAGGTCTGAAATGTTTTAATAGAAAAATACATCTTTCTATTGGGAATTACTACAATTTATAAAACATATTTCCTTTCAACCTACGTGATATTGTCCCATCCCATCACAAATATTTGTGGTTGAATTATCCATATTGAAATATCTATATTTAATATATGTGGTATATTTTTTTATATCCCATCACAAATATCTATTATCTCACCATCCATAGAAAACTTGTGATAAAGTCCATGAAAATGACCTCCCGTTTCCATTCTGGAATCACAATCAATTATAGTAGTCCAACTGGGTGCTTACACTCTGCCTTCACATGCTGACAACCAAAACACATAGCCATTAACTCTACTACATCCTTCTTCATGTTCGACCGATAATAAAATTTATTTCCCGCGAGTAATGTCTTTTGATAGCATGGGTGACGTGAATATGGTTTTGTCTGAAATTCCACCGAGATAACCTTTTTGAGCTCATTATTGTCTGGAATATATCATGTCTCTAAATATACCCAATCCATCTACTATAAGAAAATAGCCCACATCCTATGTACTTTCACCTGTAGCACTACCAAGGAAAATTTTAAGGATGGAAAATTATCTTGAAATTTAAAAACATTGGCTAATCTCACTAGTCCCTAATATGTAAACTATAAAAAATTTATTGATATATTCGTAAAAGTATTCATAATTATAATGATTTTATATATAGTGTCTATATAATTTTTGAAATTTTTAACATAAAATAATCCTGTATTATAAAATTGGGATGAACCATTTTTATAAAAAATGGAAACTAGTGAATCTTTTTTGTGGAAAAAATCATGGAAAATTAGCCCACCTGCGAAAATTAGCCCCTAAAATTTTACATGTCCACTACATGTACATGTACCTGTGCTACTAGTTGTCCCTATACGTATACTGCTATTTGTTCATGTACCATGCTGCAACCTCTACAAGATGTTGCCCTATAAGTCTGTCCCATAGGAGCTCATAATTGTTAAGTGATTTACCTATACCTGTCTGCTAAGAGCATCTGCCACCTTGTTTTCCTTTCCTTTGATGTCCCTGATCTCAAAGTCAAACTCAGTGGTCATGGCCAATAATCGAGCATGCTGGGCATTCAGATTTGGTTGGTTAAGCAAATATCTCAACCCAATGTGATCACTCATCAGCACAAAACTCCTACTAAGAAGATAGTGCCTCCACATCTTCAATACATATAGGACCATTGCTAACTCAAGATCATGTGTAGGATAGTTTTGCTTGTGCTCGTTTAGTTTTTGTGACTCATAGCATACCACTAATCCATCCTATATAAGGACCCCACCAAGTCCTCTCTTGTAAGAATTTGTGCATACCAGAAACTCCTTGTCCATATATGCAATCTCTAGCACTAGTGCATTTGTCAACAACTGCTTAAGTTGCTCAAAACTATCCTCACACTCCTCTATCCAGTCAAACTTCTTACCTTTCCTCTTAAATTATGTAATAATATAAGAAATCTGTGAGAAGTTCCTGGTGAACCTCATGCAATAGCTTTCCAACCCCATGAAATATCCTACCTCATCCACATTCTTAGGAGATACCCACCCCATGATTACCATTATCGTTTCTAGATCCACTGTTATACCCTCCTTTGAAACAACATGTCCCAAGTAGTATACCTTAGTCTGAAAGGAATTGCACTTACTGATATTAGCATACAACTGATTCTCTCTTAACAACCTCAACACTGCTACTAAATGCTTGGCATTCTCTTCATAATTTTTAGAATATACTAATATGTCATCAATGAAAACAATAACAAACTTATCCAAATACAGATGCAACACACTATTCATCAAGCACATAAATGTAACTGGAGGATTAGTCAAACCAAATGGAACTACAACAAACTCATAATGCCCATACCTGGCTCAAAAGGCTATCTTGTAAACGTCTGCCTCTTTGATGTGTACATGATGATATTTGGATCTCAGATCAATATTCGAGAACGTTGTTTCTCCCTTCAACTGATTGAACAAGTCATCAATCCTCCGCAATATATACCTGTTCTTCATAGCGACTTTGTTCAACTTCCTATAGTCAATGCATAATATGAGAATACCATCCTTCTTCTTCACAAACAATACTTGTGCAGCCCAAGGTGATACACTTGGTCTAATGTACCCTTTGTCCAACATTTCCTTCAACGACAACTTCAACTCTACCAACTCAGGTGTGCTTATCTTGTAAGGTGATTTTGATGTTGGAGATATCCCTAGCACTATGTCAATAGAAAATTCTACCTCTCTATGAGGTGGAAACTCTGAAATATGCTCGGGGAATACATCCTGAAACTGCTGCAAAACTAGGTACCTGCTCAGAACATCTACATCCTGAGCTTCCTTACCCTTGTCACCAAAAATATGCACTACAAATAACACACACCCTTTCATGCGATTGCGTTTTGCCTGCATAGTTGTCACCATCCTAATTGATGTGGATTTCTTCTTTCCCTATAAGATTCTTGGTTACCCATTGTCATCCACACACTCAATAGATTTGTCAGAACAATCCAGCTTGGTTCTACGAAGGTACAACCAATTGATGCCCAACAACATACTGTATGATCTTAATGGTAATACATTCAAATGTGCTACAGTAGGCGTACCATTCAAATCAAATGCACAAGTTGTTTCCCAATGATGAACTTGCTTATTTGTACCTATAGCCAACTGCACTAATGAAGATTATGCATGCAATTCTTGACTAAAACCACACTTATCCACCAAGTCAGGACTAACATAACTATAAATAAATCCAGGGTCAATCAAAATAGAAATAAATTGATCACAATGCTTACCATCCATATCAATGATAGATGCCTGAGAGTCTACCTGTTTGTTATCCAATGCCACATAAATATGGGGAACACTCTGACCAACATCCCCAACATTTTGTGCCTCTTGTGCAGTATATATCTGAGGCCTACCACCCTGATTCTGTGGAAAATATCTCTTAAGATGTTCTTTACCGCATATCCAACACTCCAACTAACCAATATCCTCACCTCTATGTTGCTGGTGTGACTCATGTCCCTGTCTAGCAATATTGAACCTCAATTGTGGTGCCACATTTTCTTTCTCATCTACATTATGACACCTTGTTCTTTTCCGCTGCCATTTACCTTTGCCTTCATCTTTCCTTCCCATCCTTGTTGAGATTCATTATTACACTTTGATTATTGATAGTAATGCTTTAATTTCCCAATAACTTCCTCAAGTGACTGAGGCTCATCATACTCAATCCAATCTCTAAAATCTGATGCCAATCCATTGAAAAACCTCTGAACTTTAGCCTTCTCATATTTAAGATATGGTACATACCTCAATAGCTCCAGGAACTTAGCTGTCTACTCTTCATATCTTATTGATCCCATCTTTATCTTATAGAATTGTTTGGCGTTATTGTCGTAGTACCTTTCTCACAAGTAATTCTTCCTTAAAATCCTCTAGAACTCATGCCAAGTCAAGTCATTTTTCCTAATGTCTCTAACCTGCTTCAAATGTTCCCACTAGATGTATGCTTTACCTCTCAGACTAAAGATAGATATTTTGGCATTCATATTATCTGTGTACTCATGCAACTCAAAGAACTTCTTCATCCCAAGTATCCAAACCTCTACATCTTTTGGTTTCTTCACATCTCCATAAACAGTAGGTGGATTTGCTTTTCTAAACTCATATGGTAAGTATCCCCTATCACTCCTACTCTAAGGATGATAACGATGATGATCACGATGCCTATTAGAACTAGAAATAGAATAATACCTATATCCATCACCTCTCATATCCAGATCCAACAATATTCCACCTCTATCCATGTCATCTCTATCTAACCCATAACCACCATTAGACCTGCTGCCATATGCCCCATTACTTATGTCCTCTTATCCATCGCTAATATGAAGTGGCACTTAGCACTGTAATTCTAACAAAATTTGAAGAAGTACTGCATTAACCTCTACTTGTTTCTCTTATGCCTGTATGATTTTTCCATTATCTACCTTATAACTCATTATTTCTTCCTTCAAGCTTCTCAACGTGTCTGCCAAATCAAAAGAGTGCCCAACACCACGTTCCTCATCTAATTCATAGGGAGAGTCTCTGTAGTCTACCATCTTGCTAGTCATTTGATCTCTTTCCTACAAGACATACTATGCCAACTAAACCAAATCACAATAAACCAACATACCTTAGCATAATTTTGGGAGGATATGTCATCTGCAAAGATCATCAAATCAACGTGATAAATGTATAACATAATCATAACAAAATATACACATACAATACATAAGCATATAAACATGTAACCACTAGTCTAGCTAGAGTCCAGTCATCAATGCATGACCATGTCAACTACAGATACCATGACCTTGTGCATGACAAAAAGATCCATACCAACATACACAGAAAATATGTAAGCATGAACAACATGTAACCAATCATACACTCATGAGGACATACTTCATAATAACAAAATCCTCTTTCACATGGCGACAACACTACATCCATGACTGACACCATGCATATGTAGTAGGCACATAGACCAAAAGGATGATTAACACACGTGTGAATGACAGGAGTACATGACCAACACATTTCCCATCAAGTCTGAGGGGTGAACCATGGTTTGATACAACTCCGTAACACCCTCCTCCCACATCTACCCAAGTAACCAAGCAACCAGGGTAAACATGTGACGAGAGGATACTATTATTAGATTTAACCTCTTATATGACCTTAAGGAAGTGGAATCAATGGAAACACAACATAAAAACCTTCCACATCAGCTACAAGACTCCCTCGAACCATCCCAACCACTTAGGTAGCTAGCCTCTGTGTCGCACTGAGGTTTTAGACCAATTGACCTCTGGACACTACCATGATATGGACCTGAAAGTGTCCAAGAGGCTTTAGATGCTCTCATGCCAAGGCATGCCAATGTCCAAGGCCTATTTTTCCCAGTGATGTGCTAGTGTCCCTAGTATTTAAGCCACTTTTCAGGGCCAAATCCGAGGTCACTACCCATAATTGAATGACACCTTCGGAATAGAATGTTAACAGGGAAACAATGATGCAAATGTAAATATTGAACAAGCCCTTAACTACACCCCTGCTAGCCATGAGAGGAATTTCATCAAACATATCAGAAATATGTAATCTAGAGGTGTAAACAACATATTTAAGCATAGGAGTGTCATACTTATTTGAGAATCCCTATCAAGAATTGTTCCCTTACATCATTTACTCCATTATCATCTATTAGGTCATAGATACATTGTTCATTCATTTACAAATAAAACCATGATTAGAGCCACACATAGCCACTGTCATAACATATATACATAACCAACATAATAGCAACATAAATACCAAGGAAGTCAGAACCATATGATCCACATATAAACCAACATCATACTCATAGAAATATAAGGAGAAATAACCTCATATTGATGATGCAAAATCAAAACCCGGGATGGGACTACTTGTTCACCTCGACCATAGAATCGCTCAACCAAATATCTCATCAGCCATTCACCCCCATGCCATATTCTAAGCATGAATGTGGGAATCAGACCAAAAGATCCAACTTGGCCATCCCGAGGCTAAACCACCTCACCCTCATCAATAGAAACCGGACTTAACCATAATCCATCCTGGATCACTAGGCCAAAACAATAAACATGTAATAACAGGCTTTACCATGATCTCCACCTGATCACTAGGCCAAACAAGAATGAATGCCACTAGATTTCTCCACCTACACTATGAGGAATTTTCCTATCTCATAGTCTCTGAGGCTTTAGCACAATCCACACCAGATCACTAGGCCCTAAAATAAGACCCACTCTTCATTCTTACTGCATATCCCAACATGGGATTATGCGGCCGAACGAAGAGAAATCCACCTCTTGGCTTTACTATATATCGTGCCATTCACTGACAAGGATTCCTGAGCCCATCAAGGCAACACAATCCTGGCTTTACAACAACCCATAGTCTGGCTAGGGGTTACTAGGTCAGTGGCTTTACCATGATCCACAGCCTGGTTCGGGGACAACTAGGCCATGTGATTTATCATTTGGAGATCCACCTCACTTAGCTTCAAATCCATCTGGAAATCCAACTCAACCAAAACATGAGAACCCCATCACACCATGGCTATCTAGAAATGGAAAGGTTGGGCTGAAAATATTGCCACACCTGGAAAACCCATGCCACAAGAGGAAAAGAACCACACGAAATACCATGCATGCTAAATCTAGCAAGGAAAATAGACATGCAAATTGATACCTACAAAGAATATTGTTATAGTTGCTTGATCGTTCTCTTCCTTTATTTCTCTTTCCTTCCTCTAACCTTCTTTTCCTTTATTTATCCCATACCAAAATGTTCCAAGAAAAATCTATGTGTCGAAGAGTGAGAGAGAGAGAGAGAATAATGAAAGAGCTACAAAACTGAACTGACAAAGGGTTACAAATGGATCCTCAGAAGCCTTTTTATCAGTTAGGCCTCTATTTTCTTCATTTTCTATTATTCTCATTCATTTTCCTCCTCACATGCAACCTATTTCCTTTCACCTTCCTTTTCTCCTAATTTCCATTATTTTCATAAATAAATGTGCCAAAAATTCCATTTTTCCTTTCCAAAGGCTTTTCCTTTGTCGTTGTAATTTTCCTTAGCCATAATAAACCAAATGAACACCCACACTAGAATATATTGACTAAAATTCAGTTTGGAATAAGTGTCCTATCAGTCCTTTATTAAATTTTATTACTTAGAATTTTTATGAGGGTTGTTATAATATTGATCTTATTTTCTTAGTTGAGACTAGGGAGCCTCATGAATCTAGTGTCCCCCACATGGATTGATTAATTCTCTGGTCAACATGGAACAATAAATCCTCTTGTAGAGTTTTTAGTGGTATATCCTATTATATAAAAGATAATATTTCTCCTCACATTCGGCTTCATAAGATAGACACCCTTAATCAATACATATCGATAGAAATTTCTGATTCTAACACCAATAACATCCTTATTGCAATTTTTCATTTTACCCCTATCAAATCTACCTCCTATAAGAAAAAAAAATACATAAGAATTCCCCCTTCAACACTTTGGAACAAGATATCCATAATATTCGAAGAGAAGGTAATATATGTTTGCTTTGGGACTTCAATGCTATAACCACTAATAACTAGGTTATTCAACCAAGTAATAACTCTAACCATAACCCGTTATGGCTCAATGAATATTCTAACCTAGATAATAGATTCAAAAGGTACTCTAAAGACACCACCAATAACATAATCGAGAGAAATCTTATAAAACATAAGAGTTCCCAATACCTGATTATTTCTAATGGGATTAGTAAATGGCGTACCTCTAGCTAGATGACTTGCATTCACAGATTGGGTAGTAGTGTTGTCGATTATGTGATATTTGACAACCATATCCTCAGCTGTATAGTAAAGTTTAACATCGTAAATAAGCATGAGCCTGATTCTAACCACAAAACCTTATCTATAACCCTTAAGCTTGACATACACACAAACCAAATGCAAAAGAAGGGTGAAAGTCAAAAGCACATTTGTTTTAACAAGAGTAAAAATGATCTATTCTTACAATATTTAAAGAGGAGCCTTGGTTACCTAACATATAATGATAACATTGATCTCAAATTCCATGATTTCACTACAACCCTTTCCACCACCATTAATAAAGTCTCTACTGAGGTATCGTATAAAAAGAACAATAGAATTTTCAACTCCTAGTATGAGAATGACTTTAAAATTGCCTGAAAGGGAATAAGATATTCTCCTAATGAAATTGTAATGCTTGAGAGAATAAATGTGTACAAATGTGTTGTAAAAAAAAAGAAACAATCATATATTAATAACATGTAAGGGCATATTCTCCACCTTTCTAAGATCAAGCCTGTAAATTTTTGGAGGAATATACTTGTTTGTATAATAAAGTAAAATAATACGATCCCCTTGAAGAATTGGGCTAATTATCTTAAGATTATCCATGACTCTACGGACACCATGAAAAGATTCATAAATACTCCCATAGAGGATGATATTTTCTCTTTGGAAGACGTGGAGTTCAGGATTAAGAAACTCATCAACAGGAAAGCGAGGGATATTGAGGGCTACCAAGCTAAAATTTTCAAAATTGGAAGGTCTATCCTCATTCCCCATATTCAGAAACTTCACAATCTAGCTCTAAAACATGGCTTCCAAAATCCTTAGACAAAAATCCTGATTGTGACTATCTTTAAAAGTGGAGATAAAAACGTTTCCGCTAACTATCAGACCATTATTGTTAGCCACATCTTAGACAATCTTTAAGGGCTCATTCTAGAGAAAACTATTAGTGTATGGCTTGAAAATTAGGGGAAAATGGCTAAAGGGAAATCTGGGTTTAGAAGACACCACTCAACTATTCACCATCTTGTCACTCTTAGGATTATTACCAAGGAATGTGGCGATAGTAGGTCTATTTTATCTTTTTGTTTTTCTAAATTTAAGAAAGCTTTTGACACAATACCTCCAGATAATATATGTAAAATACTTGAAGAGATAATGGTCCCTCTTGAGTTGAGGGTGGTTGTGATTCTTCTTTATGAGAATGTTGTGACCAAGATTAAAACCAGTGAAGTATGGTCTAAAGGAATTAAATCCAAAATTAATGTTAAGCAATGGTGTCCCTTATCCCCTACATTTTTTGGCATTTACGTTGATAAGTTTGAAACCTGTCTAGAAGCTATGACACGTGCTGGCACCAAGCTTGTTGGTATGCTCATTAATGTTTTCCTTTATGCCAATGGCAAAGATCTTTTGGCCAGAAGCCATAAAGATATTGAAAAAAATCTTAATATCCTCCATGATTAATGCTCTAAGATGGGCATGATTGTTAATACTGACAAGACTATAGTCTTGATAATTATGTTCAAAAATATTAACCATCATAATTTCACCTATGATAACAATTGCTTGGAAATAGTATCTTCATAAAAATACTTAGGTATTGAAATTAATCATCAACTCAAATGGAATTATAGCATTGAGAAAATAATCATTGGTGGCTGGAAATCTTATTATGAGCTTGAAAACAATTGTAAGATGATTGATCTATGGGTTTGGACTAAAAAAAGTTCCTCTTTGAGACTCTTTTCACCCCCATGATTTTATATATATGTAAAGTTTGGGGCTGCAGTATATCTAGAGAATTACAGAGGAAGATGAGGATGATCCAAAAGAAATTTATAACATACAAGCTAAATATTAAAGGTAATATTCCCTATATTATCCTCATGAGTGAAGCTAGCCTTTCCGCCATTGAATGCATGGCTATGTTTATCTCTCTAATGCATAAAAAGAATATTTACAACATGGAATCCAAGAGTTTCCCCAAAATGACTTCTATCTCTAGCCAGAAACCCCACCACCAACTCAAGCGTGTTTGGCACAAGGATGCCTAGGGATGGCTCAACTACTAGTGAGTAAAGGAGGAGATCATCTTGGATGATACAGATAATAATAAGATAACACTCTTCCAAATTTAAGCAGAAATTGTGGGATGATACATAGCTTGAAGGGAAAAGGAAGCTAGGGTACTATAAGGAGGTGATCAACCCCACTCTCACTAACCATAATTACCTCTTTGTCTTCACTATGCTAAGAATAAATTAGACATCTTGAAGATAAGAACTAAGTCCCATGAGCTTCTAAGTGAAACTGGGGAATGGTCTATCCAAAAAACACCATAGGAAGAAAGAATCTATATGTTGTGTGACACTAAGAGAATTGAATATGAAAATTGCTTTCTCTTGGATTGTCCAACCCTCACTCACATCCGCTCTCATTTCCAAAAATATTCCAGGCTTGCAACCTTCTTGAATTTTTTATCTCGAATAACTATAGCAATCTCAGAATGCTCTTCTCCCTTCTATTTGATTATACAAATAATATTTTAAAATGTCTCAACTAATTTATATCCTTAAGGTACTATAGACCTCATAAGTCTCAGTGGACATCAATTGTCATCATCATCATCATCATTAAAATTTATTAAATTTTTGTAATTAAAAAAATTCATTATCATATTAATTTTATGTTAAAGGAGGGGCCATTTTATAATTGAAAGGAGATCAATTTTAAAATTGATTCTTGACAATTAACATAGGGTCGTAGAATAAAAATTGGAAATCAAAATTGTGTAAGGGTTTTGGAGTATGGAGTTGGAATTCATAATGTAATAAATAAATCTCTCATAGATCAGTAAAAAAAATCAGTTTGATTCCATTTGTTTGAGTAAGTTCGATTCATTTCCAAAAATATGCTAGACTTCCAATGTTCTTGACTTTTTTATCTCAAATAACTATAATGATCTCAGCATGTTCTTCTCCCTTCTATTTTATTATAGAAATAATATTTTAAAAGCTCTCATCTAATTTCTTTTCTTAAGGTCTGATAGACCTCATATGTCTCAGTGGACGTTAATTTTCTTCTTCATCATCATCATCATCATCATCATCATCAGTAAAAATTATTAAATTTTTGCAATTAAAAAAATTCATTACAATATTACTTTTATGTTAAAGGAGGAGCCATTTTATAATTGAAAGGAAATTAATTCTAAAGTTGATTCTTGACAGTTAACATAAGTTCAAAGAATAAAAATTGGAAATCAAAATTTTGTAATGGTTTTGGAGTATGGAGTTGGAATTCATAAAGTAAAGAATAAAATCTCCCAAAAATCAGTAAACAAAATCAGTTTCATTCTAATGCTCTGAGTAAGTTGCAGTTTTGTTTTCCTTACAATGTGTTCACCATTTCATGGAGTATTTTTCTTCTATTGGAAAAGGAATTTGAAGTAGTAGGTTCTCTTAATAAAACTATGGATTTGCATATGCAGGCTTTACCTACAATTAGTTTAAGAATCCTTAATCGGAGCTCTACCATTTTCAAAGAATAGATATATATTTTAAGATTCTTTCATCATTCTTTCTACATGGTTAAGACTAAGATTCCTGGGAGCCTAGATTATTAAACCTTGTTATTTCTCGTGTTTCCTCTAGTCATCTCTATTTAAAAATACCTATAAATAATAGGGATATGGCCATTATGGTTGTAATTCATGGGTTTTTGAATTAGATCCATTCATTGCATTTCATCCAAGTTCAACTCCAACAAGTTATTTTAAATATTTATCAGTTCTTGTAGATGTCTTGGGAACTCTTTCCCTTGCAACCATGAATTTCTTTGAGGGAGACAACACCATGTATCAAGTGCGTACAAAATGTGATTTCACTAAATGACTAGGACACTGTATTTAATGGACTAGTGAGTTATGACCTTGGTGATGACGCATGGTCATATATTCTCATGGTTCAACTCTTAGGAACTAAGGGATAAGGATTTTCAGTTAATTTTAATCGATTAGAATTGTATCAAGAATGTAATGGAAGAAAAAATAATGAGCATGTGCATACAAAAATGAACCTTAGGTTGAATACACATGAATTAAAGGATCAAATAACTTAAAGGTAATAAAGAAAAATAAAATTGTGATGCCATGTTAATGAAATTTTTTTTTACAAATTAAAACGGTCAGTGTAGTGTTTTTAAGTGTGTGAGAAGAGTGTTGGTTAAGAGGTAAAATAATTGATAGTTATGTAGAGTGTTGATGCAAAGAAAAGAATTAGATCATAGAGAGAATTTCATATATGGAAATTTGGACCTCACAGATTGTGTTATGTACTAAGGGGTTTGCACAAGTAAAGATAATAGCATAGGGAGTGAGTGAATGATAAGAATTTAGATAAAATTAAATTATTAGAGAAGATGTCTACAAAGAATTGCAAAAAATCACAGTGAATAAAAAAAATGGATTACATACTAGAAAGAAAGAAGGAGACTCAAAACAATGGTTGTAGAAGAGATTGAATCTAAAATATGACTAAGAGATCGATGTCTCTTGCAATTTGGGTCTTGCAAATCCAAGTGTATTTGTGTCTACTTTAAGTTGGTACTTGTAAATATCAAGGGCTTGGTGTCTCCTGCATGTTGGGGCTTGAAAATAAATTGGAATTAATGTAACTTGTACGTTGGATCCTATGAATATTGTAACAATAGGTTGGTACCTACATAAGAACAATTAATCAAAATAAGTTTCATAGTTTTCTCCTCAATGGGTTTCCACATATATCGTACATTTAATGCTCTAGTGTGATTAATGTTTTATTATGTTTGAATGATTTAATCAAGTATACTTTTAATATATGGATTCAACCCCCCATATTAGTATAATTATTAATCCAACAATTGGCATCAAAGTGGGTTCCTTTAGAGATAGTTTAAGCACTGGAAGGTAGACCTTAAAGGAACCAATGTCTAGTCAATATGGATCCTTTTCAAATACAGAACCACTAATTGATGTAACTATTTATGCCTTCTAGAAGGTAAGAGTGGTATCCTATTAAATCTCTCTTGTTGTTTAAATTTGGCTATTTGTTGTGGATGGACACAAAGTTCTAACAACTCATCCAATAGAACAGGATGGGAAAAGGGCCTTTAAAAAAAATGTAAAAGAAATGAATGCAATTTTGTGTGGTCTTGTTGAATTTGAGTTTGTTAAAGCAATGCAGTGCAAGTGTCCCAAGGAGATCTACAATAAGGTACAAAGGAGCTATCAAGGTGATGAAAAATAAAGAGATTCAAACTTCAAACACATAGAAATCAGTTTCCAAGTCTAAGGATGAAACAAGATGAAGGTATTGCAACATTGTTTCTTCAAGTAGATGAAGTTGTAAACAATATTATAGGACTTTATGAAAATGTCGATGAAGTAATGACATCTTAGAAATAATTGTGATTTCCTCCCATGAGACTCAATTCCATCATTTCAAGCATTGAGGAGATGAAGGATCTAGAAACTTTAAATATGGATGAACTACATGTAATCCTCACAATGTGTGAAATGAGGGTCAAAAAATAGAAGTTATGATGAAAGAAAGCTTCCTTTAAAGTCTCAAACAAAAAAATTGAAAATCAAGCCCAAAATTACTATAGCTATGAATTAGATCTAGGGGAGGCTCAAATTGTAAGGAAGCTTAAAATGGGATTTGGAAAGTATAGAAGTAAGTTACATTTTAAATGTTTTGGTTTTAGTAGAATTGGTCATTTTACTTCTTAATGTCCACATACTAAAGTTTAATATTGTTTAAATGAAAGAGAATATAAGAGGATAGTATCTAATAAATACAAGAAGGGAAAGCCTCTCAAGAAGAAAATCATATATTCTAAAGGAGATAATTTCTCATCTGAAGAAAGAAATGAACATGTAAGTAAGGAAGAGAAAGAATAATGTCTACTCATGTATATAGAGAGTATCTATAATAATAAAGATAGTTCATATCCTAAGGAATAAACTGTTGAATAAGAGGTGTACCTTGAAGGTGAACTTATTAGTGCTCTAGGTTAGATAAAGAGGCTTAAAAGAAATCTCAATAGGTGGAAGGAAAAATTGAAAAATGTAGAAAAGGAAAATAGTAGTTCTAATGAATAATAAATCATTCTTATAAAGGTTCAATGAGTAGAAGCAAAAATAATTGAAGAATCTCTAATAAATTAGTATATGGATACAAAATTAACTATGAAGGACTAGAAGATGAGAATGTGTCATTGAGAAATGATCTATCTCAAAAACATGAAAACAAATACCCTAATTAAAATGAGGAAGTAATCATCCTCCTAAAGACCCAAATCAAAGAGGAAAAAATAAAATAAGAAATCCTTATAAATAAGCTAATAGAATGTTAGATAAATCATGAGAAGATAGAAGAAGGAGTTGTATACTTGAGAAAAGATCTAGATAAAAGATCAAATTAGTTGAATAAAAACCTAAAAGGGATTGAAACATTGAAAAAAATTACGTTCTTCCATAGGTATCCTTTTATAAAATCAAGCCTAGGCTATAATGATAACCTTGATATATTTTGAAGAGAATCAAACACAATTCCTTATAAAAATAAGAACCAAACAACTATGAAAATGCGGTAAAAGGAAGGTCCAACAATGCAAGGAAAGGCACAAACAAATATAGGAACCAACAAAGACATGACCCCATCAACTATAAAAGTAATACTAAAAATATATTAAAGAATCAATAAGACTAGCAAAAAAGATCTTGTAGAATGATTTGTCCGAGAAGGCCCTACATATATAGGTGTCATGAACTCTTTTATGTTTTTTTGTTTGTTTTCTAACAATTTTTGTCACATAAAAATGAATTAAAAAAGAAATAAATTTGTTGGAACTACAAGAAGGTGATCATATAAGACTCTTATGAATGGCTATTTGAACAACATATCATGAAGATTCTATGGAAGTTCTTCCAAAAGTTTTATATAGAATTGCAGAAGGAATTTGAGATGGCCATGATGGGATAATTTCTATTTTTCCTATGATTGCAAATGACTCAATAAAACAAAGGTATAATCATTTACCAAACTAAATATATAATGGAAATGTTAAATAAATTTAGCATGGAAAATTGTGTGCCTATTAGTATTCCTAAAGACCTGAAAGAAACTATTGATTTTGGTTTATGGTACTCAAGGAGTAAATATTTCACTCTAATAATACACACAGATGAAAATTTGGAAAACAATGTTGATGATAAGAAAAGAACAAGTGGAGCAACATTATTCTTTGGAAACTATTTAGTATCATTGTTGAGTAGGAAGGAGACCTCCATCTCTTTTTATACAGCTAAAGTAGAGTATATTGTAGCAGTGACATCTCATGCTTAGGTTATTTGGATGAAAAAAATTGTAACACACATCATTGTATAATATGATCATCCTATTTCAATTATGTGTGATAATGTAAGTGTCATCAACATTTCCAAGAACCTTGTTATGCATTCCAAGACAAAGAATATTCCTGTCAAATATCATTTCATTAGACACCAGGTAGTTGATAACATCATCAAGTACTACATAAAAAATTGTAAATGTATTCACAAAACCTATTCCTAAAGATACATTTGAACATCTAAGATAGAGGCTAGGAGTGATATATATTCCATCTCATATGTATTGTAACTATGAGATATGGTATCTCTTTAGAACACATAAATAATATGTAAACTTTAGAAAGTGAGATACACTATAAGAATGATGGAAAGTAGAAATTCTATAATATACATTAGAATCTAAGTGCATTGATCGCTAAGGGGGAGGTTTTTCCTACTCATGTTATATTAAAAAGGGAGAGAGTTTACAACAAGGATACAAATTAGTTTAGTGGGAGCTGATAATTAGATATGGATATGAGAAGACATGTAATGTTAGGATGTGTTTCCTATTGATGTCATAGGAGGATTAAAGATGTAATTGAAGGAAACATAGTCAAAAGATATACTTCCAAAAGACATGAAGAATCATTGGTCAAGTAGATATTTTTTGACAATGAGACAACTAAGGGAATTCTATAGAAGTTGTAGGCACAAGTTGTTTCCTTTGATATCAAAAGGTGAGATATTGTAGGTGGGTTGAAATATTGTCAATTTTCAGAATGACATATTGGTAGCTCAAAAGGCTGCAAATTGGAAAGATTGTAGATTGAAAAGAGTGCTCAAATGATAGGTGTTTCCATCAATCAAGAAGGGGGAGATTGTTGAACATTGTGTTGTCATTCATGTCAAGGTCAACTAGAGTCCATAGTGCATACATGACCTCATTAGAAGAAGTCCCAACATGGTTGACATAGCAAGAGGGATCACTGGCCCTTATTCATTTCGAGGGGTCCAAACAGGTTTAACACTTAACCGAATGATAAGTTTTATATGCTTCCTATGCGATGCCAATATATAAAAGAAGGGTGTGATGGAAGGGTAACCAAATAAGGGATAAATTATTTAACGATAAAATCAAATGATTATTCCAAAATATTGAATCTATTAATTTTGTTCACTAATTTGTGATTAGAACATGATTAGTGGGTAGGAGTTAGATTTAGCATGGTAATGCATACTGGTACCATATGGGATGACACTAGAGTATTGGGTACCAAACCTCATTCTATATAAACCTTGAAAAGGATAGGACCAAGATATGATATGACATGGACAATATATGATGTAGTGCCATGTGGAGAAATTGTTGATGACATGTGGCATATATCATGATGTGGCTTCAATAACAAGGGATATGTGGTAGGAAAAAATAAGTTTTTGGATAGCCAATTGGGCTTTTGAAAGTGATGCGTGGTAGTGTCAGAGGGTGACATGTGGTTGGACATTGAAAAATGGCCATGCTGTGGATACTGATTGGTCCATTATTAGTTGATGTGGTTGATCCAGAGGTCTCAACACTCATGATAGGACCAAGATTGACAAGGTTTTCCTGTTTATTGTTTTTTGTACTAAAAATCTAAAAGGATATGATTACAAGCCTTAGTGATAAAGAGACAAGGGCTCGACCCTCAGGGCCCCATATTGGAGTACCAAGGTACCATATTGAACCAACATATTATAACACGATGGTATAACATGTTCTAGTATGACAAACAAAAAGTGCCATCAATTATGGATGGTTTGTAAAGTCTATAAATAGATGACCTATCCACTACGGTACTAAAATGGGACAGATAGAATAATAAAGTATGGAATGTTCCTATATGATGGGGAAAATGCCATCAATTGTAGGTAAGCTTGAAAATTTTGTCAACTGACAATCTATCTACCATGTTAAATTATCACATTGGTACATGAGCATTTTATATTAGAGCAGTGATCCATGTGGATATTGGTGGCCCCCCGCCATGTCCACTTGGAACCCCACCATTGTTTCTTTTAGCTTTTCAATTTAATTGTAGCACATTTTATTATCTTTAATAGTTTTTCGGGTCTTCAACTTCTGGAGCTATTTTGAGGCCCTAAATGATGTTTTTTGGGAAAAAATAGGAGCAACATGGATCCATGGACTGATGTTGCTCTTTGCAAAGTTGTAGTTCTCGGATAGATATTTCTAATGAGATATTGTGTGCGTCAAACAAAGATCATATGCTAAAGTTACGACCCTGGGAAGATGATGTACCAATTTACCCGAACGAGGCCCACATTTTAGCGTTTCATCTTCTAGGATTAGGTTTTTGGATGTTTAGGGTTTTCCATTGTTTCTCAACAATAAATAGGCTTTAGAGCCTCATTGTAACAAAGTTCAGAGGCATGTAGCCACCACATCTGTTCTCAGAGATAAGCTACCATCGCCCTAGCTAGTTTATTTCCATTTCTGTTTGTAAGCATATTTCAATATTTTACAGTAATGAAATGAAGTAATTTATTGCATTCTTGTTTAAATCTGGATCAATGGTATTAGAGAAATCTGCTCTTTCTCTTCCCTTCTTTGCATGTCCCCAATGAGGTTGGGATATAAGGAGTTAGGGCTTGCACTGGCCGAACCTTTGCAGGACCAGCCTCACAAATCCCAGCAGCCTCCCATGGTAGATGAAAAGAAAGATGGGGGCCAGGAGATCCTATCAAAATATTGCTCGAAGAGGCCCTCAAGCAACAAAGGAACCCGATGATGGACAACCTTGCCTAGATCCTTCAATGGCTACCCACGGGCGATACATCTACTTCCAGCAACTACTTTGGAAGTGCCACACCCCTTAAGGTACAAGTTAACTTTGACATTCCCATATTTGATAGTCAGATAGATGCAGACATCATAGATAAATGGTTAAATCTGCTAGAATGGTATTTTTCTGTTCACGATTTTTTCAGTCGGGAAAATGTTACTTTCACTCTTCTTAAAGTCACCCCCCACGTCAAGGATTGGTGGGAAACATACTGCGAGCATAAGGATGAAAGTATGACCTCACTGTTTTTAGCCAGACTCACTTGGAATTCATTCCGTAATGCCATCAAGAAGTAGTACTACCCTATCGGAAGCTATGAGGATCAATACATAAATTGGACCACGCTATGGTAGGGAAGGCACCAAGATGTGCCAGAGTTTACCAATATTTTCCATACCCTTCGCACAAAGTTGGGTATCAAGGATTCGAAGTAGCATTTGGTACTCAAATACCATGGTTGCTTGCATAGGTACAACTAGGAAGAAATAGAATTCCTAAACATCTCCTTACTCGACATGACATACCGATATGTTGTCAAGATTGAGCAAAAGTTTAAACAGAAGAAGCGAGACTTTGGGTCTGTGAATCCAAAGCAAAGGAAAGGTGCCCACAAACTGTAGAACAAAGGAAAAGGCCAAGGCAGGGCGGCCCAAGACAACTTGCCAAAGCTGCAAGTGAAGAACAGCGCCACAAAGCCAAAAACGGACACGAGAAAGTGGTGTGAATTCCATAACAACTCCACTCACAACACAAGTGAGCGTTGGGCCAAGCAGTCACTAGAGGCAGAGCTAAAGGTTTCAGGATCAGATGCATGTTCTGGATCTAAGTCAAAACTCCATAAGGGGAATGAAAAATGGAAGTAGATTATCAATGTAGAGCCCAACACCACAGTTGCCACCATGAAGACCCAAAAGGAGGAACCCAAAGATCCAGAGGAGAAGGAGCGTCTCTTCCACTCCCAAATGTGGGTAAAGGGCTCACCGCTACAATTCCTTGTCAACAGCAAGAGCCAAAAGAACCTCATTTCGGTAGAGGTCGTGAAGCAATTGGGCTTATCAACCACAACACATCCACAGCATACACCATTGGGTGGCTTCACCACAGATGGGATCTTCACATGAGCCAGCAGTGTCACCTTCCATACAACATCAAGCCTTGATAGATGAGGTATTGTGTGAAGTTTCTCCCCTTGATGTTTGTGATGTATTATTAGGACAACCATACTTATCGAAGCAACATGCTATGTATGAATCAAGGCCCCATGACGTTATTGTTACTTTTGGAAATAAACTGTACAGGATACTGGAGGTAGCAAGGCCTACCGCCATCTTTTTGGTTACTGCAAAACATTGTAGTAAGTTCAATTCCAAAACTGAGAAATTTGTTTTCCTAATGATACGCCCTCAAGGAAAGAAGAAGACCATGGCCACGACCTCTATACAGGGCCCCTCTGCACGACAACTACAGATGGGCAAGGTCGTGGAGGAGTACGAGGACATCTTCACCTCCCCCACAGGGGTTCCTCTACATTGTCAGGTCAAGCACTCCATTGATCTGATTGCAGGTGCATCACTGCACAATGGACCAATTTATTGGCACTCCGTTATGGAGAACGATGAAGTGAAGAGGAAAAATCAGGAGCTGTTGCAAAAAGGTCACATCCATCTGAGCTAATCACCGTATGGGAACCCGATCGTGTTGGTACAAAAGAAGGATGCAACTAGGAGACTCTGTACTGACTATCGGGCGCTGAACAAGATCATTGTCCATAATAGGTACTCAATCCCATGGATCGATGACCTCCTGGACCAAATAAAGGGGGGAAAATATTTCAACTAGATCGATTTGAACTCAAGATATTAGCATGTACCAATCGAACCCTCCGATGTGTGGAATACTGCCTTCGAAGACAGGGAGGGCCTTTTTGAATGGTTGGTTATGCATTTCAGATTGACGAATGCTCCTACAACCTTCATGAGCCTAATGGATGACATTTTGTGGCCATTCACCAACTCATTTGTAGTGGTATACCTGGATGACATCCTGTTCTTTAGCCAGAGTTGGGAAGAGCACCTCCACCACATCCGACAGGTTCTCCAAATAATGCGGCAACACAAGTTATGTGCCCATTTGGAGAAATGCACTTTTGGCATGAACCAGACTCAGTATCTAGGAAACATCATTGATGAACGGGGGTCGCATGTGGATCTAGCCAAGATCCAAGTCATTCGATATTGACCATCTCTAACCGCTCTGACAGAGCTCCGCAAATTTCTAGGTCTTGCCAACTTCTACCGTAGGTTCATGTTGGGATTTTCTCATATCACTTGGCCCTTGAGTCAAGTCACCAAGGTAGGAGTGAAAGAAAAATTCTTTTGGTCTGGATCTCAACAAAAGGCATTCACAGAGTTGAGATAACGCCTCTCCTCGGCATCGGTTCCTGCATTATTAGACTTGCAACAACCATTTGAGGTTGAGACAGATGCCTCTAACTATGCTATTGGGGCATTCCTTACTCAACACGAGCATCCAATGGCATATCACAATGAGACACTTTCAGACGCAGTCCAAAAGTATCCTACTTATGAAAAGGAGATGTATTCCATTGTGCAAGCATGCCGACAATGGAAGCATTACATTTTGGGGAAGGAAACAGTTATCCACATGAACCACTGACCCCTGTAGTTCATGCAGGCCCAAGGGAAATTGTAGAATGATTGCTATCAGAAGTGGTCCACATACCTACAACAGCTCCATTTGAATGTCAAGTATAAGAAGGGGAACACCAATAATGTTGCAGATTGCCTCAGTTGACCACCAATCATGGCATTAACCATCGTGCTCAACTCTTATGCGCACGAGACTTTTGATTGGCCCCTTCTCTATAAAAGTGACTCAAAATTCAGCCACACATAGCAGACACTCTTGGAGGGCCAGCATGTTATAGACTTTCACCTCCAGGATGCCCTATTATGCCACCTAGGTCACCTTTGTGTTCCTTCAAGCGAGCATGCCAAGATTATTTGGGAAGCACAGTACAGTTGGATTGTTGGGCATTTCGGGGTCGAGAAAACAGTGGCAGTATTGCAGAAGTATTTCTATTGGCCGAATCTTCAACATGATGTCAGGAAGTCCATTATATCATGCATTACCTGTACTATTGCCAAACTAACGATTAAGAAGCAAGGCCTCTATACCCTACTACCTACCCCTAGTTGACCTTGGGAATCCATCTCCATGGATTACATGTTAGGCCTTCCTTCTACTAAGCATGGAAACGACTACATTTTTGTGCTCATCGTTAGGTTCTCAAACATGGCCATTATGGTGGCTTGTAAGAAGAATATCATAGCAGAAGCCATTGTGAAACTCTTCTTTGAATGAGTGTGGGTACACTTTGGGATCCCACAGTCTATTATCTTAGATCAGGACAATAGGTTCCTTAGTAGATTTTGGTCCAGTCTCTTGTCGATGCTCGACACCAAACTCACTATGTCCACAACCTTCCATCCTTAAACTGATGGCCAGACAGAGGTTGTCAATAGGATGATCATACACATTATACGCATGTAGAACTCAAAGCATCCATGCCTATGGAATGAGAGCCTACCCTATGTTCAACACAACTACAGTTGGGTTCTCCACATCTCAACTAACCATAACCCTTTTCAGGTGGGCTTTGGATTCCAACCGTTATGTCCCATTGATGTTGCCATACCATTTGCAGCTACTCACATAGATTCAGCTCATGTCCAATCTGAAATAGATAAGGAAAACAATTTTATTGAGCACATCCAACATATTCGTTAGCAGGTCCATGACATTCTGGAGAAATCAAATGCCAAGTACAAGCAGTGACATGATCAACATCGAGTGCCACACAAGTTTCAAGTGGGTGACAAAGTCTAGTTGCATTTGTAAAAGGAATGCCTTACCAGAGCCTATCAGAAACTCAGACCACTCTGATATGGTCCTTACACCATTACCAAGGCTGTGGGAGACAATGCATTTGAGCTCAACATTCCACCATTCCTTGGCCTACACCAAGTGTTCAATGTGGAACGCCTTCAACCATACTTTCCACCATTACTAGACACATCCCACATTGCAAAACAACTCACACGCATAGAGTTAAATCCAAATTGCATGGAACAAGTTGCAACTGATCAGATCATGGACACATAGATCAAGCACACTTTCATATTGAATATCAAACTATATCGAGTTGTCAAAGTAGGCCAACTCCTTCAATAGGGCAAGTGGCTCACGAGGGACCAAGTTCAGTAGAAGTTTCCTCATCTCATGGAGGAACTCAACGCAATGGGGACTATTTCTTCTGAAGGGGGGAGGAATGATCCAGGTGTATATTAGTGGCCACACACTAAGTCCACTTGGACCCCCACCATTGTTTCTTTCAGCTTTTTAGTTTCCTTAATTGTAGCACAGTTTACTATCTTTAGCAGTTTTTTGGGTCCTGAAATTCCAGAGCCGTTTTGCGGCCCTAAATGACATTTTTTGGGAAAACAGGGACCAACATGGGACCGTGGCCCAATGTTCCTCTTCCTAAAGTTGTAGCTCTCGGATAGATCTATCTAATGAGGTATTATGCATGTCAAACGAAGATTGTATGCCAAAGTTATGACCCCAAGAAGTTGATGTACCAATTTACCCAAACGAGACCCACAGTTTGGCGTTTCATCTTCTAGGGTTAGGTTTTTGGATGTTTAGGGCTTTCCATTGTTTCTCAACAATAAATAGGCCTTCAAGACTCATTGTAATAGAGTTCAGAGGCATGTAGCCAACACATCTCTTCTCAGAGATAAGCTACCATCACCCTAGCTAGTTTATTTCCATTTCTATTTGTAAGCATATTTCAGTATTTTACAGTAATGAAATGAAGTATTATTTCCACTGCATCTCTGTGTTTATGGTTATATCTGTAATTTGATGCGTTCCTATTTAATTCCAGATCAAGCGGTGTGTTAAGACCAAGTTTTCAAAACATAGCCATGGGTGCTTAATCATTTAGCACATGGAGATAGACGGTTATGAAAGTAATCATGATATACATGTATCCAATGTGTTCAAAGGGTGATTTCAATAAATTATCTGAACTCTAGATTTATTGGAGTGATGAGTTAATACCCTGGTCAAGGCACATGGTTGTATACTCTCATGGTTAATTTCCTAGTTGGTAAGGGATAAGGCATGACAATTGATTGAAATAGACCAACAGTAGATTGAGAATGCAATGCATCTAAAACAAGATGAGCATGTGAATATAGAAGTGAGGTTCAGGATGAATATGTGTGAAGTGAAATATCAAAGAAATTAAATGGAATTTTCAAAATAAGAACGTGATGTGTTGGTAAAGAAATATGTTTTCAAATGGATGAAAGGGGGATTGTAATGTTGTGCAGTGTGTGAGAAGTGTGTTAGTTAAGAGAGAAGAATAACATGTTTTTGCCTAGATTGTTGATGTGAACAAGAGAACTAGATCATAGAAAGAATTGCATACAAAAAAAAAATGTGAAGGATTGAATGATGTATTAAGGGGTATATAACATTAAATATTGTAGTACAGGGAGTTAGTGAAGTCGAATAATTAAAAGATTAAAAAAGAAGATCAAAGAAGGGCAAAGATGTTTGTAAATAACTGCATAAAAACAAACCAAATAAAAAAGAAGAAGATTAACTTAGAAATAAATAAGGTGACACAAAATAATGGTTTCAATAAATAATGAATTTGAAACATAAGGTTATTGATGTCTCCTACAAGCTAAGTCTTGCAAACTTGAGGGTATTGGTGTCTCCTTCAAGATGGTCATTGCAAATATGAAGGGATTGGTGTCTCCTACAAAATGGTGCTTGCAATTAGAGGGGATTGGTGTTTCATATATGTGGATTATGAAAAATATTGTAACAATAATTTGATACGTGCATAAGAATAATTAATTAAAAGAGTATTTTTGGTCAATGCTATCACTTGATGGATGTTTTATTTTTCTTGAATGTTTTAATTAAGTAATTTTTTATTACACTAATCCACCCCCTCTTACTATAAATGTGAATCCAACAATCTCGTACTAAAAAAGGGATGAATTACTTGCATGACTCCCCTATAGGAAGTGTTATTAAAAGAGGACGTGGAAGAAAGAAATTTAGAGGCAAGGGTGATAAACATCATTAAGGAGAATTAACTGATCATAATTTAATTTATTCTTGTAGAGATGGTGAATATGCATTAACATGCATAATGCCCTAGGAGAAGAAAAACAACAATCAAAATAAAAAAGAAGACAATGATAAAACTCCTTATCTAGGAGAAGCTAAAGCACTCACATTTTCTGATTAAATTATTTCCCATTGAAATATTGTAGCAAATGAATATTTGTTTCACACTAGATTTTCTCCCTACATAGATGCATAGTTTCTTGACATAGGTGCAACATACCATGTGAAGTTCCAAATGGACTTCTTTGAAGATTGAAGAAAATACAGATGGAACAATGTACATTGCAAATAAATCAATTCTAAAAAACTTATGACTTGGCACCATCAAGCATAAATTGCTTGGATTTCTTAATTTTCTTCTACATGATGTAATGAATCTCCAAGGGCTATGAAGAAATCTCCTATCCATTGTGAAAATTCACTAGCAATGTGACTTTATTCATATCTTCAATGGTAAACTAGAAAGAAGTAAGGCATCCAACAACATGGTTTCCATGACTAGAGTGGAGGATGAAGCCCTACTAAAGTTGAAATTGACATTTTCTTATGCACATAAGTCTACATATCTCTCTCATAATGATGAAAGTACATTTCCAACTAGCCTCTTATGGCTTGGTATATTTAGACATATTAATTATAATAATCTCCATTCTTTGAAAAAGAATGTTATTTCTAGTTTCCATACTATTCCTAAGAAACTAAAGAAATGTAATGATTGTACCCGTGGAAAGCATTGCAAACAACCCTTTCTTGATTCCACTTCTAGAGAACCTAGAAAAAGTGGACAAATACATCATGATTTGCATGGCCCTATACATACTACATTTACTCATATATATATATATATATATATATATGATGATAATGATGATGATGATGATGATGATGATGGTGGTGGTGGTGGTGGATGATCATGATGAATTTATTGATGATTACAACATAATATTTTGGGTTTACTTATTGAAAAATATATCTCAAGCATTTCAAACATTCAGAAATTTTCATGTATGCTATCAAAATGAAGCCTACAACATATTTTCTCTCTTCATATTGGTAATTAAAGAGAGTACACCTGCAATGAATTTGAAAAATATCTATTCCAACTTGTGATTAAACAATAGACCACAATTTCATACAATCCTCAACAAAATGGTGTAGATGAAAGAATGAATAAGACTCTTGACTATGTTTCATTCCATGACGTTTTCCATAAATGTAAAACTATTTTTTTTGGATGATGTAGTTCTATGTGTAATCCTTATAAAAAATCATTTTCTATCACATGCTCTCTAAAATAATACTCCTTATGAAATATAGTGTGGTCATATCCCTTTAGTGAGGCATCTCAGCGACCTTGGTTCTACCCACTATGATTTGATTCGCAAGAAAAAAAGAAACAAAATTGATGCAAGAAGTTAGAAATGAACCTTATTTGGGTATTTACATATCATCAAGGCATATCATCTTTATGATCAAGTAAATAAGAATTTTATTCTATTTAGATATGTAATTTTTCCTAAATATTTCACGACTAACAACAATATTAACTTGTTCTTTGATTGTTTGTATAGATTCAATTATGTATACCTGGATTTTTTGTATAGATTAAATTATGTAAATACATATCATGAATTTGTTGATGAGATTCCAAATCTTTAGATGGGAATCCCTATATTGAACCAATATTTAGAATCTACTTTTGAATTACCATATCCCCCTTATGAAATTTCAACCATTTCATTAGAGCACAAAGAGACTTTGAATGATTTCACTGATAGGATTGGATGGATGGATCTCGATCCATCCTTGCCTTAATCAATAGAGTAACCTACACCATCACAGAAAGGTCCCCCAAAATTTCTCAAAAAAACACTTGAAACTTTTCATCCTAATGATGTTAAAAAGACAACAAACAAAGGTTCCACTAAACATAATGGGGGTTATGTATAATTATGATTTAGTTGGTGTTATATGATATTGATGTTTTTTATGATTGTGAATTGAATTTATCTACTAACTTTAAACCAATTTACTTTAAAGAAGCTACTTCTTATGATGAATGGAAAGAAGCAATGCAAAAGGAGTATCACATTTTCATAAAAGATGGAACATGGAAGTTGGTGGACCCTTCATTCAAAACGAATCAAATTGGCTACATGTGGCTCTAAAAAAGAAAGTACAAATCTTAAATGGCTCACTTTGAAATCCCAAAGAGAGGCTCCAATAAAAGGATTCACTCAAAACAAAGGTATTTATTGCAAGGAGTCTTTTTCCTCATAGAGATATGGACCACCATCCAAACTCTATTTTCTTTAGTAGTTCCAAATGCATGGAAAGTTCATGAATGGGTATGAACACTACTTTATTAAATGGAGACTCAAAAGACTTAGCTAGAAGGTTTTTTTATGAAGGGACAAGAATCAAAAAATGTAAACTCCTCAAATCCTTATATGGCTTAAAAAAAACATTGGGAACATTCTATGCAAAGTTAACTAAGAATCTTACAAAGCTAAATTTCAAACACCTTAATCCTGGTCATGAATCTCTATTTTATAAGAAGGATTGAAAAATTATTTTATGCCTTATAGTGTGTGGATGATCTATCGATGATGAGGAACAATGAAAGTTATATTACATCCATAAAGAAAAAATTGAGCAAGTGGTTTGATTTGATAGATTTTGGACATATTGACCATTATTTGGGCATTGAAATGATTCAACATCGAAAATGCATATTTATTTGCCAAAAGAAGTACATTGCAAAGTTGTTGAACACATTTGACTTGGCTACATGGAATCTTCTTTTTACTCCAATAGGAGAAAATTTGAAGCTCACATTGATAGAAGTGGATGAATTTGAGGATGCAACCAAGTACAAACAACTTGTGCGAAGTATCATCCATCTCACCATTAGTAGACAAGAGATTTCATTTGTTTTTTGGATTCTTTTGAGATTTATGAAAAAAACCTTATGAAGGACATTGGCATGTTGCAAAAGGAGTTTCAAAGAAATTCAAAGGAAATTAAGACAGTAGACTCAAATATTCATTATGGATACTTCTTTGTTATTAAGATTTTATGGATTTCAAGTTATCCCATTAGCCTTTGATCAACAACTACCAATTGAAGGACAAACAAATAGTTATTTCTAGAATATTCCACTATAGAAAAAGGATATGTGGTAGCTACAAAAGAAAAAAAAAAGAGGCTTTTTGGCTTAGAAAGATGATTGAAGATTTGCAGGAGAAACAAGTGAATTATTCTCCTCTTCTAATTGACAATACTTCTATAATAAATTTGGCCAATAATACTAGATTACAAGCACATTGATGTAAAGTATTATTTGATTTGATATCATGTAGAGGCCAAAACTATCCATTTGTGACAGTTTTCTGCAAATAAAGAAATTATAGACATATTCACCAAAGCATTTGTGCGAGAAAACTTTTGAAAAATTTAGAGTGATGTCTGGGATCAAGGACAATACTTGAGCTTAAGGGAGGAATGTTGAACATAATGCTTTGGGATTTTTCATTGTAAATACAAATGTGAATAATTAGGAGAAGTAGGAGAATATAGGGATAGACAAACTCTTGGATATTGAAATGAGGAGTAACATAATTATATAAAATTGATCGCACATTAATACAAATTATGTAGTGGAATTAATCATTTTGGTTTAACAGTAATTGAAAGTGATTGAAAATAAAGGTAGATGAAATGGCTATACAATGAACCATGAAACACATTGTTGAAAATGCCTGAATTAACCTCTCAGTAATTTACAATTTCCATTAAAATATCATTCCACCTATACCCCTATTTTAGCGGGAAAGATTTACTTTACAAACCTTAGTTTGCACTCATCATTATGGAAATGCACCCACCATATGATGTGAAATTGGTGATAAAGAAGTACTGGCCTTGATGAGTAATTCAAGAACATGAACACCAAAGTATGAGAGGTCTTCATTAGTAATTCAAGAACGAGATACAAAAGTATGAGATGAGGTTGATAATTTATGTTTTGACTAACCTAAACTAAGGGCTATGTGATTTGACGATTTGATAGGCATGTAAATTACACCCTTCTTAAAGTATCCCCTCATATTCAGAATTAAGGGAGTGATAACTTGTTTCGTGGACCTATAAAATAGGGTTACCAGATTTTATAGGAAACGAAAATAAATCATTTTATTAATTAAATATCATGTTCGTATGCAAGGCTCGTACTTTAATTTCACTTATTTGCAAAGAAAATCCACAGTGCTGATCATGCATCTCTTCTCCTAGAGCTACATGTCGATTTCATACCGTAAATCCATTCGCAGCAGTGAGAAGGGATCATAAAATTCGACATGGTTGAATGAGGCGAAGAAAATTGACATTGACTTAGAATTCATCACCTAACATTCCGACATTCCACATGGCTGGGACTCGCATGAGGCTAAAAAATTGGCATTGACATAGAATTCGTTACCTATCAGCAAATCAGATTCGAGTTATTCCAAAATGCGAACCTATCAGTCAAGGTTCCCAGCCCATTGTGGTCGTACTAGTAAAAGCCGGATATAGGAATTTTAATTGACACCTCTCTACCGAATTGTAGACGACTAGTATTCTTCCAGCAGGCCACTGCTGGTATGAATGATATGAGTGGGTGAATCTGTCGAAAATTTGCGAACGAATCAGTTCTTGAATTTTATATCGTAACCTCTAGTGTCTAACCATCTTATCTCTTTTTCAGTCCATTTCATGACGTTTAACTTTTTAGAAATGTCACTGTTAACCATCTTTATCTCTTTGACATTTTTCCAGACAAAGATTAATCCATCATTTTTTTTTGTCTAAAACTGTAACTGTTGCCATGGACTTTAATTTAGTTTTCACTTTTCAACCTATGCAGCGATGCATATCGATGTAATTCACTTTTGAGATTGTGGTCAAACCTAATAAATCTGTTAACTCTGAATTCGACAAATCTTATCGCATATTTCATCTGTTGAATATTTTTGTGTTCTCATGATTCCCTTGCTGATTGAGTAGTTATCTTCTATTTTTCTTTCTTTAACTCAGTCGCCCGTTGATTGCACTGCTTTTCGTTTTTCTTATCACTAATCTATTTAGTCGTTAACGGTGTTTTTTATTGTTTTCTCTTCGTTGTCCAGTAGAATGTGTCATCAAAATTTTCAAATCTGATCCTTACATGGAGTAATATCAACGTGATACGTGGTATCCTGATGCCAACCCTATTTTATCTCTGCATGCAAGATACACATTACATACGCCTATTACATTGGTGGCTCAACCATAATGAGAGAACAAACCAATGGATATGATGAATAAGGAATTAATATATAAGAGAGCAAACCAATGGAAATGATGAATAAAATATCCTTTTACCCTTTCTTGATAACATAGTTCCATCATTCAACCCTGAGTAGTCATAAGAATACATGCAATTGGGATAGTGGAACTTACAATGCCATGAAGTGAAATATGTTGTTAGGGGAATGCCCTTCTAGAAGTGAAACATTTGTTCATGCAAATATCTTTCAAACTTGTTTGATAATTTGATATGTAAATGAAACTCCAGGCATATGTTTTTAGTAATATTAGTTTGAAACCTCAAATGTATTGTTGCTTTTGAACATGATATGAGTTCCGAGTCTTAGGTAAGGAGTGCAAGTAGACTAGGATTTTCTAGATTGGATTATGTTTTTTGGATTAGATGGTTTGGTCCTTGGTTTATTGTCTTCGTCCTTTCAACACTCTTTAGATTTCCAAAATTAATTCCCTTTGTTAGTGATTTTGGAAATTTCCCTCATTAAGCTGAGAGGCTCATTCTACAACCCAGTATGATGCGTAAGCTTATCAAAGTTGAAAGTTTTCTCATGTCGACCAAAATATATGTTCTTTTCAATTTAAATAATAAAATAAAAAATTAAATTTTGTATTGAGAGCTTCTGTTCTTCCTATTCAAAACATCATTTGCATCAAAACATCATTTTGCATTCAAAACATCATTTAATTAACTATACAAAACATTTAAATAATGTCTTCCAATTAAGAAAATTGCAAGTGAAGAAATTGGATCTCTCTCAGCTCATGTTAGATTTGATTGTTAGGTAATTTTGTATTTTTCCTATTTCGTGTCCGTAAATTTGGGCCAAAATATTTACTTGGTGCTAAATTTAAATGGATAATCCACAAGATCATACTTAAAAAGGGTGTTTGTCTCTCCATGACATATTCGAAATTCGAAGAGTTTCAAAAAAATATGAAAAACACATTTCCAACCAGGCTTCTATATCTTTTCGTAATATTTAAATTTTCTAGAATAAATAAATCTAAACAATATACTATTATTAAAAAAATGTTATGACTGTTATTATATCAAATTGAAAAGATACAATTTCTTAAAGAAAAACAACGTATTCTTAGATAATAAATTTTTCCATATACTAAAGCCTCCCACTTTGTAGCCTTAATGGTTTAAATATCAATAAAATCAACCATAGAAAAACTATATAAAAAAAATATTCATAAATTGTACCAGGATGTGAATATGGAAGCATTGGAACCTCATCTCTCAAGAAAGACTAAATCATGGTATCTTTTGACATTTTTCAATGTAAAGATGATATAAAAGGCTTCTTTGTAATAGATTTTTATGGTAATCTTATAAAATATCTTATTGAGACTTTATTTATTATAATATTCTATAATTTGTATTATTATATTGCTTTATGAAAATAATTTATAACTTCGCCTTTATTAGTCCCTGCCTGGGACTAATAGCGATTGATAGATCGTTGACCAGCGATTAATTAACTTTGACCAAATAAAAATTTCGGTACATGTCAAGTTTAAACCAATGTTTGAAATAAAATTTCCTGCTCATATGCTTGCAAACAAACTTTTATCCAAACTTTCAACTTGCACCTCTTATTGCCGAGGAGACTGCATGATTTTGATTAAACTTAGGATAATCTGTTTGAAATTTAACAAATGGATATTTTGATGAAACAAATATTGGGGCAATATGATGTTATCCAAAGTACGGTTGATATGCCACTTGTCTCGTGCATAGCTTTGTGGCAAGCTGCATGTAATCACCTGTCTCATGCTGGACTCAATACTGTCTCACAATACTACCCTTCCATTACAGATGGACAACCTCTTTAACAGAAGCTCAAATTCTTATGGACTCGTTCTGTCTTCTAGATTTAGATTCCATAGATTATCTCTAACTTGACTATCCTGCACAACGTGCACAAAGGTGAGTTTTTTTTGACAAGAATGGCTTCAGAAGCGATTGAAGGTCTGCCTGTCCGGCGTTTCCATATTCCTGTTACATGTATTAAATCTCTCTTCTTATTGTTGGTTCTCTACTATGTCAATCGTTTTCCCTCTTTCGGGTTTTAAGTTACAGCTAATACATAATCTTTCTTTGCAGAAACGGGAGGAATGGCTACGCATCCTTCCACAGCGTTGGGAGGTAGAACAACTTACAAGCCTGTCTCAAGACTTCAAAAAGAACAGGGTATGTTTATATCTTCCTATTTGGAAGCTTTCCTTGCTCAGCTGAGAGTGAAAGGTGCTTCAGTTTCCTTTAAAAGATTTTAGCTTAGTATTTTTCGGTAGCGCCAACTGTGGCTTCTGCCTATTAATTTGGGTTCCACATGACAGCTCACAATACTACCCTTCCATTACAGACGGACAACCGAACCTCAAATTCTTATGGACTCGTGTTGTCCTCTCGATTTAGATTCCATAGATTATCTCTAACTTGACTATCCTGCACAACCTGCACAAAGGTGAGTTTTTTTTTATAAGAATGGCTTCAGAAGCGATTGAAGGTCCGCCTGTCCGGCGCTTCCATCTTCTTGTTACAGGTATTAAATCTCTCTTCTTATTGTTGGTTCTCTACTGTGTTAATCGTTTTCCCTCTTTCGGGTTTTAAGTTACAGCTAATACATAATCTTTCTTTGCAGAAACGGGAGGAATGGCTACGCATCCTGCCACAGTGTTGGGAGGCAGAACAACTTACAAGCTTGTCTCAGGACTTCAAAAAGAACTGGGTATGTTTATATCTTCCTATTTGGAAGCTTTCCTCGCTCAGCTGAGAGTGAAAGGTGCTTCAGTTTCCTTTAAAAGATTTTAGCTTAGTATTTTTCGGTAGCGCCAACTGTGGCTTCTGCTTATTAATTTGGTTTAAACATGACAGGACTCACGTTGCCACCCAGTGGGGTCTTTACGCAACTTGTCCTTCCAGTCTATTCGAGGTTTACAGTCTAAGGTCTTTTAGATTAAGCTCGATTCAAGCTGACTTTTATACTCAGGGTTTGAGCTTCATATGTTGTAATTAAGAACAGAGTTATATTCCTGGTTAGTCATTGTTTAAGTTTCCTTACTTTGTCGGATGTATAATCTTGACCCACAACGGAATTGCTCGCCCTATCTTGCTCTCCAGACTCGGTATTATTTTTGTATCTTTGGTTAATGAACAGTGTTACGAGGCTCTATTTTTTTTCAAGTTTGAGGCCAGCAGCCCAGACGGAAATGTTGCGAGCATTACACAGGCTGACTACCAGTAAGCATCCATGCCCTCAAGGGTCTCGCGATTTTCCGAGAGTAGCTTTCAGCTGGAAATACCGGTAATCCCTAGTTTCCCTAAAAAATTCGTTGATCTGTAAAAGAAAAGCTCATGTTCATCACTTTGATTTCAAAGTAACATGATTGAAAATTCTATTTTCTCTTATCTTTTTTGGTTTTTATTATTTGCAGAAAATTGGAAAAGAAGTCAAAAACAAGTCCGCATGTAGAAAATAAAGCAACATGCAGATCTTCTGCACAAAAGGTGAAGATGAAACTTTGGGTTTCGTTTTCAACGGCAATTGTAGCATTATTAAATCACAAGCCTATACCTGTATTTTCAATTTGCTTGGTATTTGTGTGCAGGGAGAGAAAGTTGAGGTTAATGGTGATATAATAAAAATGGTGCAGCCAAAAGGCCAATGTTGAAGCGTTTGGGGAGCTTAATGTTCGAATGTAGTGCTAATTCTTTCAAAAAGATGAAGCGATAGGAATACAATAGAAAGATCGTTTCTACAATACCCTAGCATTGTACGCAATGGTGACATAGTCCTCCATTGTTTCACATATTGCAAATTTCAAAAATAGCATTCACATACACAATTTCGCTCTTTTCTCTCTTGAAGGTCTTATAGCTTTTCATTTTGTTTCAGATCTTTTGAATCTCATTTCAAAGACCAAATTGGGCAGTTTGATTGCACAGCTAGTCAGACAGAGGATGAGAACAGAGTATAATACAAATTTGCAATTTGCAACTATAGATTTAGATAAAATATTGTTAATATGAGAAAAATACCAGGCCTCAAATTAGGGATAAACCTGAATCGGAAGTAAGCCGAATTAAGGCGGGCCAGCAGAAAGGGGAAACGAGGAAGGCAGGCCAGTAGAAAAGGGAAACAATCTTGGTATGCCTGTACCTGCTTTCCAAATTTCTTTTCCTTATGTTCTCTATTTGTAAGAACTAGATCACATGCTTATGCCATCAACAACAGCGTAGGACCAAAACAAGACATTAAGGTAAGGACAGGTAATGCCTACATGCATTCATTTACTTACTTACGTTATGATTCCCTAACAGAAGCTCCTTCTTTTGCTCCGGTCTCGGGCCTGATGAATCAATCTCTCATACCCACATCTTGGCTTTGAACAGGAATCCACTTACCACTTCTAGGAGCTTGCCTTCTGTAGCCCGTAGTGTAGTGGGCGGGATTGTAACCGGAGAACCGTGAGCCTCATGTCGTTCCACATCTCAGATAGCAGGGTATAGTGATGGTGCCCACCGACCCGACTTACATAAGGCACTGAAGGTGTGAAGTGGAGGGTGAAAGAGGAAGGACTAGAGCATCAGCCTTAGGGATGTAAGGAAAGCCTTCGCTCGCTCGATAGATTCTGCAGGCATCTTTCAAACGGATGGAGGCGAGAACCAAGCTTGCTCTATGCAGCAGGTAGGATGAGCAATCTGAGACACTTAGCAGGTCTGATATAAACATGTTCGCAAAAGGACGGACAGGTCAGGCACTTGGCTCTCATGCGAGGGCCCACATAGGCACTTGGCTCTCATGCGTGGGCCAGATTAATAAATTTCAATATTAACTATATCTAATAATTAAGAGAAATGTATTTATTTCAAATTATAAATGTAAGATTAAAGTTTTTTAAAGGAAATAAATAGGAAATATTTGGTTTGAAAAAAATATTATATTCTAATAGATAACATTAAAAGTATTTAATAATTTCACTAGAATATTCATTAAGTTATACATTATCTCACATATAATATGAAAAATATTTAAAAATCCAAAATATTTGAACAGGTTTTCAGTTTCAAAACAAAAAATAACATATAAATAAATAAAATTGTTTATGAAATCAAAATGCTCACATGCTCTATATTCCATCCTCGCATGCTAATCCGCTTGCCTTCCCATCTTCCTTGTGCGATGGATTGTTTGTTTCCTTTTATGGGTAATGAATCTTTTCTGTACACCATCCGTTAGCGGTGGATAATGCTTTCTCTGGTTGCAATAATTATTTGTTTCATAAAAAACATACTTTCATCTGCGGATAAGTGTTCTGAATAGGTTCCATCTCCAATGTCACTGGAGGAAGTGGATCAAACCAATTCAAATGATGGTGTATTGAAAAGATTTATCGCCCAGGCAAGTTAAATATTCTTAACTCTTTCTTTTTTGAGGAAGCGGATCAAACCAATTCAAATGATGGTGTATTGAAAGGATTTATCGCCCACACAAGTTAAATATTCTCAACTCTTTCTTTCTTAATGCATTACGTTCATGTCACGCAATGTTTAATCTTATTGAAAATTTTCTCATAGGAGGAAGTGGACCAAACCAATTCAAATGATGATTTCATACAGGATTGTCTCCCAAAGCTTTATTTCCCCATCAACGTTTTCTGATGGCAGGAGCTCCGTGAGGTTTACCCAGCAGAACAAACCCGCTTTGCTTTTCAAGCAGCTAATACCAGCTTTCTGCAAACTAGAAACCATAATCCTGTGCCTTTTTCGTAACCTTTTCATGTTTTCCTTTATGTACTTCTTCTGAAAGCATACAGGCAAGAAAATGCTGAGTCTGCGAGGACACTAGGCTGAAACTTGACATCCTTCTAGCCGTAGTTACTACGGTATCGTTATAAGAATATATTGCACCAACTCTGAAGCCTGGAAGGCCAAGGTCTTTAGAAAGGCTGTACACAATATGGACACGGTCTGAGTCATTTGGCCTTCCACTGGCCTGTAAAACCTCTGCAATACTTACAAAATCGGGAGGTAGAAACATTGATCCTGAATATATTTCATCGCATATCAGGTGAATGTTCTTCTCTGATGCAAAGGACAAGAGGTTCTTCAATGTTTTTCTTTCCATTGTGGTACCCAATGGATTCGAAGGATTGGTTACCAGTATTCCTTTTACCCTAATATTCTTCTGGTTGGCTTCATGATATGCTTCTTCAAGCGCAGAGGATGTAACCTGGAAGTCATTGCTACTGTTGCAATGGACTGGGATGATTTCCACGCCAGTTCTCCATCTCAGATCTCTGTCAAAACTACATTAGAAATTACATTTATTTGTCAATAACTCAATAACTTATCAGCATAATTTATCCGGACCGTTCCTCTCAAATCCTCTCCTATCCGAACCGGACTATGCTTGCTCGACTATCGGGAACTAACCCTTTACTCTCCCCATAACTAACCCTTAACACTTCTCGCACGCTCAAAAAACTAGAGAAATGATCTTTGATATCTTCTTCATGTAGTTGAATCTGGGTCTGATGGCATACTTGATAGGAAACATGACAAATTTAGCTGTGCACGGCACAAGTAACCCTTAAGACTTCCCGCATGCTCAAAATACTAGAGAAATGATCTTTGATATCTTCTTCATGTAGTTCAATCTGGGTCTAACGGCATACTTGATAGGAAACATGACAAATTTAGCTGTGCACGGCACAAGCTGGACCAGGGGATTTGTAAGTAATATATTCCTAATACTAGGAAAGTTATATGATATACTTATATATTTTTTCTTCTCCATGTAAAATTTGTCCTAATTGTTAAACGATTGCATGTTAGAAAGCACATATGTGGAATGACTGGCGATAGTGTTAATGATGCGCCTACGCTAAAGAAGGCAGACATAGGAATTGTTGTTGCTGATGCAACTGATGCAGCAAGAAGTGCTTCTAGCATCTTCATTCAAATAAACCTTCTTTAAATTCATACCCCACCTCCAACATAAGCGGAAATAGCATACATATAGCCCTTTCAATCTTGCTCAATCCATTCCATTTTCTGTTAGCTAACTTGCAATGTGCCTGCAGCCCCTGGCAGGGACTACCACCACGGGCAGTGGCTCCTTGTTTAACTTGATAGGATGGATAAACTTTTAAACCTGAAATGTTTGGACTTTTTATTTCCTTATTTCCTTTTTTATATCTATGTTGATGCTGAACAAATTTAAGGGCACGATGGATTTAAATTTTAAGAAGAATAGGACTTTGCTTTTGTTTCTTTTAAACTCTTTTGCATTTCTAAGTTAGAGGATCATTCTAAGTTAGAGGATATTGATGTTGAAATATTTAAGAAGATGATTGCTTTTGTGGAATTGTAGAATTGGATTTAGTGAAAGTGACGGATATCCTTCTCATGACTTTTAAAATATGTATTGGAATTTTTAAAAATGTTTATTGAAATATTTTTAGTTGTTAAAACGTGATATTAAGTAAACCTAATATTGAGAAAATAATAAACTAAGAGATTTCTACATCTAATGCGATGATGTACATGTTAGAAAAATAACCTTATAACTTGTCATATCTAAAAAAAATTGTTTACAAAAAGTTACTATTATTATTTTCATTTATTTAAAAAATAATACGTAACGAAAATAATTTAAGTATTATTTTTGTTGTTTAATAAATTTGTATTTAATTTATTTTATATATTTTTATTAATTTATTTAAATATTTTGTTTTGAAATTTTTTTACATGGTGTTTATTTGAATTAAACTTTTAGTTGAATATATATTTCTTTTTTTTAAATAAATAAATAATAAATAATATTTTGAAATTTACAAATATAAATAAGTAATAAATTAATTATTTAAATTAAATAAATATAACATGTTCAAACTTAATAAAAACAATTAATATACATAATAATATGAAATCTAAATCTTTATATATATTATATATATTATATTTAAATAGCTACAATTAATTTAAAATATTCCTAAGGAAATATTTAGTTGAAAAATATAACAAATAATTTTTGTATAATTTTAATATTATTTCTTTTTAAATTAAATTACTAATATTAATATTTTTATTACTCATAATCACAATACAGTACATGTTAATACATTGACTATCTCTGCGGTCTTACTATATATATACTAAACATCACGTCTTTCTTAGCTGATGAATCTAGGAATAATCATGAATCTTTTCCATGCTTTTTTTCCTTTTTTATTCCATCTTGAGGAAAAAATGAAAATGGTGTGATAATAGATGGTGGGTGGACCCAACATCTAAAGGATATGATGGCATTAAATATGAATGGGTTGAAAGGCTTGATTTATGCGTAGAAGTTTTTTGGTGCTAATAGTTATCTTGCGGGTGAATTAATTCATATGATGGCATTAAATATGGATGGGTTGAAAGGCTTGATTTATGCGTAGAAGTTTTTTGGTGCTAATAGTTATCTTGCGGGTGAATTAATTCATATGATGGCATTAAATATGGATGGGTTGAAAGGCTTGATTTATGCGTAGAAGTTTTTTGGTGCTAATAGTTATCTTGCGGGTGAATTAATTCATATGATGGCATTAAATATGGATGGGTTGAAAGGCTTGATTTATGCGTAGAAGTTTTTTGGTGCTAATAGTTATCTTGCGGGTGAATTAATTCTTTAGATTCCATAGAAATTTTTGGTTGTTTCCATCTTTATGGTTTATTCTTGGTATCCAAAGGATGAGAGCACCCTCGAGAAGAATGGAAGATATCCTGATATGTCAATCCTGTTGATAAATTTATAAGGAAAATTCATAATTGCATAGCCAAAGATTACATAAAAGCCAGGTCTACCAGGTCATTTTATAGAAGAAGGATTTTATCTACTAATTTTATAGTGAGATCTATTTCTAGACATATGCAGAGAATGTAACGATACTCTTCTGTACATAATTTTTAATTAGAAAAATAATTAATATATGAGTTAAACATATATATTTTAAAAACAAAACATATAACAATATTCTTAACCAACTAGATTCACTTCCACTTTAGTATGGAGGTTCTTAACTTATAAATAGGATTTATTAAAATATCATGAGCCAATAATATGGTTTACTAATACCAAATTCCAAGAAAATCATAAATCATGTTGATATGAATTTTTTTCAATTAATTCATTTTATTAAAAGGGAAACAAAAGCATAACTACTTGTAAGATAAATCTCAATATTTGAGTTGTAATTACAACTAAAAATATTTTGGAATATTCAATGGAGGTTAAATCCATATCATCCACTTAATAACTAGCTTAATGATATAAACTAAATGGCTATTAAACACCTATAGGCATCAATCTATAATAAGCGTCAATACACTTCATGATATGTCCCACACTGCTAAAATTAAAAATATCATAAAAATAACTAAACTAT
>APFE030788381.1:71827-91346 GCA_000404065.3 Pinus taeda
TTTTAATATTGTGAGTTATATGATGTCTTTTAATTATCAACCATTAATTATCAACCAGGTTACTAAACTTATTAAACTTATTATGGGCTCTATGCAATATACACAAAAGTGAAGACAATTATTTATTAAATGGCTTATTCTAAGTGCATGAAGGTTGGCCACTTCACCTTAAAAGTTCCTACTTCTTTACTTTAGACATAATGACTGCTCAATTAGCTAACAATTTTCAAAAGGGTAAACTTAGAATAGTGCCTGGACTACAAAAATATTACAAAAATGTTTTAATTACTAAATTTGTAGCAGCTAATATGTATGGAGTTGTCTATAATGCGACTTTTTGGAGATTCTGGTGACGGAATTTGGCGGAGGTAATTGAGCTTAAATCTTGATTTGCTACAGTTAAAATGGTTTTTTAACTGCATATTTGGATTCAGCACCCTGAAAAACCCCTGGGGCACTTTGATTGTGCAGAAATTAGCGCATATTTGGATTCAGCACCCTGAAAAACCCCTGGGGCACTTTGATTGTGCAAAAACTAGCTATCAAACTTGCGATTCCAATAAATTGCTGCCGGATTTTGACCGGAAAAACCCACCGGAAAGGCTTCCAAAAAGTCTCATTATAGACAACTACAATATATATTAAGACTCTTTTAGAATGAAACACCACTGATTCCTTTCAAAACATAATATTTCAAACCAATAGCTATATACACTATATCTTAGAAAGAAAAACGAAAAAAATGAACAGGTTATTTGCATTTCATGTAATCACACATAAGCCGAGAGGAAAATTTATAAATAGAAAATAAAACATTATTGGTCCTTATATAACATATTATATTGGTCACACATAAATGAAACATTGATGTGAACAAAATCAAACCATTCAAAACGAATACGACAGACTACTCTAATGCATAAAACAAACCACTCAGTGAATACGACAATCTGACTTGGAGAATGAGACAAACTAACTAACCAATCGAAACAACGCAGAATATTTAGCACTTGACCCTGCCTTGAGCGAGCCCAACTCGAGTATCAGTCAGTGCCCTAAATCGTTTAACTATTCGTTACAATTCAATAAAACAAATAACTTAACACAACATACTAGAGCATGATACAAATACAGATGCAGAACCCTTCCAATCACCTAAACATAATGTTGAATAATTTCAGAGATCAAAATGATAACATGTCTCCACGCTCTAGGAACTTCTCTTTTTCTATAGAGTCTATGAAGCAAAAAATAACCAAGTCAGAGTCCGGGCTTATCTTGGTCAATTGTATCAAGGATAAACATAGTAAATTTTTACAGATGTAGCGGAAACTTAGTTGGGACTTAGCAGACCCAATCCATTTTCAAACCTAGGACTTACGAACTGTGAATAATTCATTTTAACTGATGAATCCTATACTTCGTATCCCTTAGATCAATCGCGCACATATCCTATGAGTGTTTTGAAATGAACATCTTTGACTGTAACTAGTCCAGTACAACTGCTTGTTGTAGGATCCTATGAGTGTTTTGAAATGAACATCTTTGACTGTAACTAGTCCAGTATAACTGCTTGTTGTTAGGATCCTGTGAGTGTTTTGAAATGAACATCTTTGACTGTAACTAGTCCAGTATAACTGCTTGTTGTCAGGATCTTCCAACATTTTTTCCATCGCCAAGTGAATTACTTCCCATGCATGGGCTTCAACTTGAGCACAAAGTTCCTATGAAATAGAACAACGACCCAAAACCTTTGCAAATAAATTAATGAGTCTTCCACTAAGTTATAAATGTTTAAGTTACATATAGGATTGAGTTGCCATGCAACCGAATTGCTTAGTGCGAAATTTGACCGTGACCATTGTCATAAGTATTATAAATAAAATGGTAGAGATATGCCATTTGGATTGTCGAACGACTAACTTCATCCAAGTCCATATTCTTATGGTCAAGATGGTTAATAACAGTTTGTTGGTGTGCGACTTAGACTGGTTCACACGTATGCTTAGTTGCTATTTAATGTATGCTCAAAACCCACGGTCCTGTTTTGCAAACAATACCTTGTCGACATGCGAGCATGGAACTAACTGAAATGTTTCACGAATAAGCTTCAACCTCTAGATGTTTTTGTAATATAACATAGATTTATGAAAATGATTACCATAGGATACCCTGTCAATACAACTAAGATATGTGAAACTATATGCAATCCTGTACTCAAAACTCTTTTAACTTTAATTTAGTAGCTTGAGACTTTTATTTAAATCTCACACATATATGACTTGTCTTATCTATTCCAAGCACACGTACATTTGCATGTGTTTTCAAACCTTGTATTTTCTACTCACAAATGAATGAATATATATATCTATATATATATATATATATATACTACGATCTTATGCAAGCCATACACCAATCAACTCAATTAGTTATTCATTTATAAGTAGAAAAGATAAGGTTTGAAAACAAATGTAAATATACCTATGCTTGGAATAGATAAGACAAGTCACTTTGTTGGTATGCCACTTAGATTGGTTCACATGTATGCTTAGTTGTTAGTTAATCTATGCTCAAAACCCACGGTCCTGATCAATATGTTTTGCAAACAATACCTTATCGACATGCCAACATGGAACTAACTAAAATGTTTCACCAATAAGCTTCAACCTCTAGATGTTTTTGTAATATAACATAAATTTATCAAAATGATTACCCATAGGATACCCTGTAAATACAACTGAGATATGTGAAACTATATGTAATCCTGTAGTCAAAACTCTTTTAACTTTAATTTAGTAGCTTGAGACTTTTATTTAAATCACACACATATATGTCTTATATATGACTTGTCTTATATATTCCAAGCACAAGTACATTTGCATGTGTTTTCAAACCTTGTATTTTTCTACTTATATAATATATATTATATATATAGTATATAAGTATATATAAATGGATATATATACTACGATCTTATGCAAATCATACACCAATCAACTCCATTACTTATTCATTTATAAGTAGAAAAGATAAGGTTTGAAAACAAATGCAAATATACATATGCTTGGAATAGATAAGACAGGTCAGTTGTAGGGAGGGATAAGATTCTCGAGGCAAAATTAAAGGTTTTAATGGTAAAATTATTGTCATAAGAGAGACTCATCATCTCCCCCCAACATGTCTAGCTACATGTTCCCATGCAACCCTATTCCACTTCTAGAATACCAGTGTGAAGGTTTCCCGAGTTGTATCTTGGGCGACTGAATTATCCATAATAATAATACCTGGGGTTCGTTTCCATAGCATTTTAGTTCAATCATTCTTCTTCCTTTTCCCACTGGGTAGGAGAACTCTAGAATCATGTCTGAAATCATAAAAGATGTAAATGAAATCAGAGGCCTACCCAACGAGACACATGCTTCAATACCAAATATGTGTAGGAAGAGGCCCGATTATATGCTAAACAAAAAGAGTAACCCATAGGGTTTTTCTCCTGAAGGGATATAAGTAACCCTTCCTAGATGTCCTGATCCACATTGAGGGCCTCCATGGAGCATGTTTGGGCCATTTAATGCTATTATGTTAGTGCATAGCTTTGATTCAATCTCATTGTGGCATACTTTGCTGCACCTTCTCTCAATCTCATCAGGTCATTAACTACCAACCCTGAAAGAGGGTACTCTTCTCTTACTGTCAAGCAGGCCCTTGTTTTTGTCTTCCCATAAAAATCATAAGGTATTTTCCACTTAATAATATTATCCATGTAAGAAATAACAATGCAGCGTTGCACATCCCCCGTGAAAGGTTTGGGGTCCCACATACTGTATTTTGTCAAAATTAAATTAAATTAATAGAGTTCACAGAAAAATTTTTGATCTGAGGCTTTAGACTATTGATTCACCTCCAAAAAGTTCTCAAGTGAAATAATCTCATGATGTTTCCAATCACATATCTATTTCAATGAGAAAGAGGCAAAATATCATGTAAAATGATAGGGTATACTTTGGAAGGGACTTGGTAGACAGAGATTTGCCCTCCCAATTAATTGCCATCTCTTTTAACTTCTATTTTTTTGTGAAAGACAGATTTCCATTTATTTATCTCCCCTTCCATTTTTCGTCCTAGCTAAGGTACATGGAAAACCAATGTTGTTTCATATTTTCAATTACTTGTTTATGGCATTCCCTATTACTGACCGCTAAATCAAACAAATCGTCTTTGCTCTGCCATTGTGGCATATGTGGTTTTAACTAAAGAAACACATAAGTATTTATTAAGATACCATCCAAAATTAAGTTTACTTAAAAATCGATGTTATATTAATTAAATGGCTCTCCAGGCATAATACTTGGAGAGTGTACACACACTCATGCAATTCAAACTATATTTCTATGTGGAGAATAGCCTAATACATATAGGCTTTCACACAATGAGGTGGTTTGAACCACTCCTTGAATCTTAGGATCTGAGATCTAAAGTTAGAATCTCAATCCTATCATCACTATAATAGCTTTCTAGATTTAGCTTTCTCCATTATCTCCAACACTCCCCCTTAATGGAGAAAGGGCATTGAACAATAACACATGAAAAAAAACTTGGTAACATAGTTTTCATTTTTGTCTTCTTGCTTGAGAGTCCATGCTTGTTTATCTTCAGTTGAGGCTTCATCTTCACTTTCCTCGCCATGGGATAGTGATGCCTCTTTGCCTTAGTTCTTCCCCTGTGAAGGAACACTTGAATTCTTGTCCTCCTTAGAATTATGGCAAGTTGGATGGGAGAATTTTCCTTCTCACTATTTCTGGTGTCAATCAATTGAACGTTAGTAATGATGTCTTCACTATTCATTAATACGACTTCTTTGTTAACTTCATAAAGACATGGTGTTTTCAGCCATGCTTCAAGAAACTTCAGCTCTTCTTCAAAAAAAATTGTTGTTTCTTGCCTCCCAATATCTGCACAAAAAACAATGTCGGATTAATAAATAGGACCACATTTACTTTCATCGTCCTGCTCCTTCAAGAGATCTTTCATTTCACCATCTCTCCCTACTTTATCCCTTTCTGCTGTCACAATTATGCCTTCACCTAGTTTTGTTGTTGTAGGCATGTTCTGCATTTGATCTGTATGTGAGGATGGGCCTTCCTTCTCACCAAACAGTAGTTTATCAATAAGATGTTCTTCAATCATCAAATTGATCCATTCATCATGAAGTATATAAATCTCATCAAACTTGATTTTTGCATCAAGAAGACTTTCAGATTCTACAAAAATGGATGTGTTTTGATCGTCACAGACTTCAATTACAGGCACACATTCATCACACATCATTACGTCTTCAGTTTCACAATCAAGTATGGGATCATTACAAATTAAATTCTCATTAGTTTTGTTTACTTCTGCCACATCTTTGCAATCAAATTCATCTCACTCGTCCCATTGATCTTCAATCCTTTGTTCTTCACACCCTTCCTGAAAAACAACTCGTGAGTTTTCAGTCTAACGTTGTTTCAGAACATATAGAACCTCTTGATAAGCATGGTCATTAATAAAACCACCAAGTCTCATGAAAAAGATATCATCGGGATCAAATATGTCTAAAAGTGTAGCCATATTGAAAACAATCCAGCTTATCTCTCTTCGAGATTTGTCTCTGACTCCACACGGTCCTTGAGCTCCAAAAACCCCGTTACCTCGTGGGCGAGAAACTTCTCCCTTTGGCAGCTCTTCAATTGTAGAACCTTGTTGACTATGGTTTCTGTGCCATGCAGGTTTTAGTGCCCTCGGCTCTGGCGACGAGTAACTAAGCGACCTCTTACAAGCTAGAAACACTGTCAATATCTAATTTTGATGCACATAATTCTGAAGATGGGTTCAATCAGCGAAAAAAATTGTATTTTCTATGGCATATAATAATTTACAAGAAAATTTTCCAAATTGTTTTTCAGATCTCCACAACCTGCACCTTTTAGGTTACTCAAGATAATAAAATTTCCAAACAATTGCAAATTAAAAAAAAACAATACAAACATTAGACGAAACCCTCGATGCTAGAAATAAAAACTTCATATGCAATGTTACTGAAGTTTCTTCGGAGGAGAAAATATCAAATTCGACCTTCTCCATATTAACATTAGGTTTTTAAGGCACGGGAATCTCTCCCTCCTTTTCTAGAGGCAATGTTATCTTGCCAAAGACAGGCACGTCATTGAACAATCTGCCACAACAAAAATGTTTGTGGCATGACCCAAAAGACAATTTCAAATCTGCGGTGTGAAAACAGAGATGAGTCTTTGCATTGGACAATGGCCCTGCTTGAGAGCAATTACTAACCATCTAACATCGTGTTCTCCAGTAATCTAGTAATAGAATAGCAAAATATTTCTCCTAACAGCGATAAAGGATGTCCTTCGCTTCTTCTCGATGCAATCTTCCTTTGCTACAACTCACCTTCAACTACAAAATTGATAATTTGTTTCTAAACTCACGCTGCTTCACAACACAGCTTCTCCCACAATCACACCAAATACAATGCTCAATATGGAAAACACCTCCTCATGCTAGCACACATACTAGTTGACGCAGTCCACAATCCCTGTTGTCCATGCTTCACTGTCAGCTTCAGGCTCTGATACCAACTTAAAAATTGATGTTCTATTAATTAAATGGCTCTCTAGGTGAAATACTTGGAGAGTGTACACACATTCATGTAATTCACACTATATTTCTATGTGGATAACAGCCTAATACATATAGCCTTTCACACAATGAGGTGGTTTGAACCACTCCCTATATATTAGGATCTGAGATCTAAAGTTAGAATCTCAATCCTATCATCACTATAACAACTTTCTAGATTTAGCTTTCTCCATTATCTCCAACACGTTTATATCCTACTTGCCATCTTTTGTATATCCCTGTGATAAGGTCTCGACCATGGTTTTATACTACTCTTATTCAATGCATTCTAGTAGGGATCCTAGATTACTGAGCTTATGTCCCCGTTTCTTTAATTTGGCCATCAATTTCTCACTATGTAAGATCAAAATTTTCATTTGTTGAAGTAATTCCTAGTAGCTAAGGCTAATAAATTTGAAGGGTTTGGGTACAATACCTTTACTTTTATTTCTTTGGTCATACTTTGACTGATCTATGCCCCTTCTATCATAATTGTTTCTACAAAATTTTCTTCTAAGGTGAAATCTTCGGTAACATTTTCTTTGAAGTTGTTCTCCCTTCCAATTTTTTCTTCCATGGTGTCAAAATTATTTCATGGACATATTATTCTTCTATATCCTCTTCCATGGTATCGAAATTTCCTTCAAATTCATTCATAGAACTATCTCCGTAAATATCCTCCTTAAGGTCCACCACTTTGACCTTTTCTGTTGAATTTTTGAATTTATCTATGGCCTGAGCTCTTATATATGATAAGTTTTTGAAGTTTAAGTGAGAGAATTTAGATGTCAAGGTGTGTGCCTTCTTCTTCTGTGAGAGTTGAGCTGAAGACCACTGATTAACAATTGAAGTGGTTGCAAATTTGGGAGTTTCTTTCTTAACTGAAACCATAGCCCGATGTTTATTCTTGAATCATTTAAGGAAATTGTCCCATGAAATATTCATCCTATCAAGCTCTACCACTACGAACATTTTAATTATTCCCTGGTGATGTAAACATCATTTAGAGTCCCTCTTCCTCTGTATGAAGGAGACCATCTGAAATCATTTAATAAGAAGTGAGGCATGTTGAGCAACTTGTGCCCAACTAACCACATCAAAATTTTGATGTGGTACTTATATACCATGTTGAACCTCCCTTGACAAGTGATTAATTTCATGAAAATGAGGACTACATCCTACCCAAGAAGAGGTAAGGCCTCTCAATTTATCAGTTTCCTCAAGTTCAGGAGTGGGCAATTCTGAAAGAAACATAAACCAACATGAATTATCAATTTTACACATTTTTAGATGAGGCCTCTCCCTCTTTGGAAAGTCGTGTTATTTCTACAATTATCCTCTTGTCAACTTCAATGGTGAGCTAATTTCTTATGGCTTTGTTTCTGTCAAAAGTTTTTACAAATGCGAGGGTGAGTAATAGGTCATGACCCTAAAAACGCCCTAGAAATTCAGTACATCCCGTTGTTTAAAATTTCTCCAGACTTTGGGCTTGATCCCAATGCTATGGATATTATTAGACTCTTCCATATTCATCAAATTCCTCATATTCCATGTTCAAAACCCCTCTCTTTTTTCAGCTATCACTATCCAAGGCCTCTATAATTGTCATTGTCCAACCTCCTATAGTTGTCCTATTCATTCGTCACTTCTAACCTTGCCCAAATCTCCCCTGTTTGAACTGCTTATGGTTCATTTTTTCAAAATATTTTGCAATTAATGCTTGTAATGATCCGATTTATTTAGGATTTCTCAAACTATGGAACCCTATTTTTGCAATGGCTTTGGAATGTTGTGAGCTAATGGGCCATAACATTGGTCATCCCTTCAACCAGTCATAGATGTCATAGGCTTAAGTGGACTAATGATACACCTCCCTTTGATAGCTAATTTAAAGTAATTAATACATTTTTGTCAATTTTTTATGGGTAAGACATATATAGTTGTATATGTAGGTTAATGTTAACACAAAACATATATATGTGTAATGATATAATCATTAGTCTAGGTCATGGCCTAGGTAAACAAGTGACTCAAAGGGGATATAGTTATATAGGTTGGTTGAAAAATACAGTTATATAGGAAAAATGGGTGTATAGGGGTTTTAATTAAGGTCGTAAGGATAAGGGAAGTATATTTTATTTTAAACACAAGGGGTAGTTAGAAATGATGAAAGGGCTAATGTTGAGAATTTTCGTAAGAGTGTAAGGCTCAAAGTTTCAAGTAAGCATGGTAAAGCATCTAATATCAGGTATACATGTAGATTTTACAAAACAAACCATAGGATTCTCGCTTAAAATAGAAACCAATGTATTGAAAAGAAGGCACTTCATGGCTGGAAAAATTGCAATAAGATAATAGATGCACCGATTCTTATGCACATACCGTTGAAAGAAATCCCACGATTTATCCTAAAAATAAAAGTAACCTTTGCATCATCAAGTGTCGTCTCAAAATTTAAGTATGTTAATTTTTCATTAATAATTTCTCTATGGTGCAACTATTAATTTAACAATTTCCAATAGCATCCAAATTATAATTTCACTTCTTTAATTAACCAATGATAGTATGGAAATAGTAGATAGGAAAATTATACAAATTCATAATAAAAGACAACCAAGAGACAAGATAAACATCATTTGGTTAATGACCATGGAAACATCGCACGTGGGGGAAAACGATTTGCAAATCTTATTCTATTAGAATGTATTCAAATGTTCAACAGAGTGAGTACATCATCCAAGAGTCAAAGTCAAGATATGACTAGAAAATATCCAAAATTCAATATCCAACATCCAAGTTTGTCAGTATGTCAAGAAGCTATCCAAATAAAAGTTAAGAGAGAGATATATGAAGTCAATAAAAATTTAAGTCTGGTCCCTCTGTAAATCTTCCCAAGTCAACAATAGTGAAGTATAGTTAAAGTGTGCCCTAACTAGACTTGAGTCAATAGTCAAAATAGTTTCTGAAAGAGCTCAATCCTGGAGTAATTAATGCAACCTCCTTAGTTGATTAAGATGAGCCCAAAATAATCCAATTTGTAGCAATGAAACCTAGTGAACGTAGAGAAGAATCTTGTAATCAAAGTCTACAATTAGGGTTGTAATTAAAGTGCCCATATTGCCTTGGATTTTGTGTGAATAAATGTGGTCAGATAGAACATAGAAACTTCACAAAAAATAACAATCAAGCCATGCTAAACACACCCAGTTTATGTTTGTTAACATTATTGAAAAGAATATAACTTTGGCCAAACAAAAAACTACACTTATCCCTTTGCACATGTGGGAGAAGCTTGCAATTCTTAAGCTATATGAACCAATCAAATGATGGGAGAGAAAAATGTGTTGAGTTGATGTGGTGGTAAATGAGGAGGAGGACTTGACCTGTATTTATAGGCATTGAATGGGTGCTTATTTTGCCTCTAAGCCTACATGATCAAAGTCATCCTATGGACTTCATTTCAATAATATATTTTTTATTATCTAGATTGAGTGCTTCAAAAGTCAATTTTGATCCTCTTCGAAAGAGAAATTTTGATGCAATGGTTTAAATTTGTCACTAAGCTACCAAATTAACACTCCCTCTTAGCTTGGGAGGAAATCTAACTATATCAAATCATCATGCCATGTACATTCTTGCTCATATCTCCTTGTCTTGACTCATCTCATGTTGAAGCCTCATGAATCCAAAGAAGAAGAAATGATACAAGGAAGCTCCAACTACCACCTTGACTCTATCACAATTGAGGGGACTCTACTACCACCCATCATCATCATCATCATCATCGGGGAGCCATAACTACCTCCTGGAACTAAATACAATGGGAGAGATCAACCTACCCCAATGTGTAGGGATCACACTCTATCCGAGAGTCCTTGACAATAGGTGAGATCAACTTACCAGAGGTAAGGATCACACTCTACCCTATTATCCTTGATCATTCATCTTAACTCTAAAGAGTTAGATGATAGAAAACTTACATCCACCAACTTGGGTGAGATCCACCTACTACAAGTAGCAGGGATCACACTGTAACCCAAATCCATCATCCCATTGGCCACATGGGGAGATTATCCCATATAGTGGGTAGGTCACTAACTCAGGCATACACTGATTATAGAAGATCTTGGTTCTCTACACCCTATCGATAAGATGTTCCTCATCCCTAGGATCTCATCAACTCCATTCCTCACCCTTGGAGGTCAACTAGGGGGGAAGAGCACTGCTCAGTGTTCGTGATTAGCCCAAACCCTTATCCAAAAGGGCCATCTCAACTAGTCTAAGCTACTCTTTGAAGACTAATAAATTCCCTTTTGGAAAAGCCTTGCTGAGGATATTGTTTATCTTCTTATCTGTAGAATTATGAAGGAGTCTCACAGCTCTTCTCTATACAATGTCTTGGATGTAACGATATTTGATCTCAATATGCTTGGAATTTTCACGGAAAATATGATTCTCTGACAAATTATTCCCACTCCTTTCATCAGAATAGATAACTGTCATGTCCACGAACTACTAAAATAGTTGTCCAAAGAGATTCCTCAACCAAAATGCTTCACAACTGGCCAAGCTGGCTACAATATACTCAACCTAAGTTTGACTAAGGGATATATACTTCTACTTCCTACTCACCTGTGATATCATGGCAGATACCAAAGTAAAACAACATCTAAAATTTCTCTTCATGTCGGCAAAATTTCCATCTGAATCTACATCTATATATCCATGTCGTCTAACTTCTTCAGCGACACATCTCAATCTAAGGTTAATGTTGGGAAAAATATTGACGGTGTGGGGGGCAGGGGGGGGGGGGTGAATTAGTGTTTTAAATGAAAACTTCTAAATTTTATATTCTAAAATATGTATAATATTGCTATTAAAGAAACTTGCGTATGTACGATACTTTAGAGAAAAAACCAACGTATATCCAATTTACTGAATTTTCTAACATAGGATTATCTTTTATAATTGCACGGAAAGATTAATTACTTTTTAGTATGCATAAATAATATAAGAAATCAATTCTTTGTCTTCTTTCTTATGATATAAAGAAAAATATTACAATTGTATTAATGCAACCTCTTTTAGTACGTACATATCCACCTGCAGAAGGCTACAACCTTCTCTCATTATCCAACACCCATTGAAAGGGATCTACAACCCCATAAAGTCATTTACTGGCTCCTATCAGAAGGGAGTCCCTACCCCCCTTATAAAGGTTGTAACCCTCATCTCATTGTGGACCAATTTTCATAATATTTTAGAGTAGATCCACCCATCTAATAATCATCAAAAAACATGTAGGCCACATTTCATCAAATTTTCAAATTGGATCACTATCAAGCATAAACACAAACAAACGAAAGAGTGAAAATATGAAGTTGGGATACACTTTTTTGCCTCGTTTTGGGAGAAAAATATAATATTTAGAAGTTCTTCAACTTTCAGCAAGCCAAAGAAATTTGTCTATTTAGAATTTCATTTTACATTAAAAAAGAAACTTTTCAAAAGTTTTGTCAACTTTCGATTAGTTATCTTTCAAAAAAAATTTATTCACATTTGATATATCAACTTAGCAATTGTTTGACTGTGTCTTCTTTAAAAATAAAGGGATTTGTAACATGTCATGCTTTTGAGAACTAGTGTATTCTTTGTTAACTTGGCGTTTTTGAAATAAAAAATATATTGCAACAATCTAGACAGGCTATACCTCGATATCAATATATTTACCAAAACAACTCATGCACATCATAATTACTAGAATGAATTGAACCAATATGAAAAGACTGCGTATTTTGAAGATGTTTAGTGGAGCGTCAAATTTCTCAACATATTTGTTATAAACTAAAAATCTAAAAGCTACCAATTACAGAAGATGGACCAATGTAATGAACCATAAATTTTTCATATTTTTCTATAGTGTATTTTGGAGGAGACCAATTTTTGATTTCACTGAATCATAATGAACTTCAAAAAAAATTTGCGCACAAGTTTTTAGAAAATTAATTAAAATTAGAAATTTTCTACGAAATTCCATAAAATTTATATCTACTGAAAGTAGATTCAATTCTGCAAATTCTGGTTTTTGTTCCGACAATAAATTCAACAAAATTGATGCAGTTTAAGAATTTTGAAGTTGGAAAAAGGTGACTAGAACCGAGTTGTTGCAGAGTTGCGGGTTAAAACAACTTGACTAAACTTTTGTTTTTCATTGACGCCCATTAAAATAATTGGAAAAGTAATTCGATCGAATTACGTTAAAATTTTGACCAAATTATTTTTAAAACTTCGGCCAAAATGTGTCAATATTTTTTGTCGGCCGTAAAAATGAAATGATGCGACCCTTTGAAAAAACATTTCACCCAAAACGATATAGCTAGAACTTCATTTTCGCACACTGAAGCACTAAATCTGAGAAACTTTCACATTGCAAATGAAGTAAAATTATAAAGCATAAAATCACTAAATGCATAACCCAATCAAAAATAAAAAAACATAAAATTATGTATGCAATTGTACTAAATAAGTCTCATGTATATACGTGCCTTCTATGGATAACACCGGCGTACAGATCTTAGAATACTAAACACTGAATTATCAATCACTAAACCATACATAAACCATTTCCCCATTTACATATTACTAAACCAATCACAGATTTATGAACCAATTACATACCATAGATCATACACCCAATCAAACTTCTATATCATTAAAACTGATCAATTCAACCAGGTCACCCCAATTCCCATGATTAGAAATAGATCATCACGATAGGGACATCATCAACAGACATTAGCTAGTAAATTAGGCAAAATAAAAAATAAACATCAATCATCATATCAAACCCCAGATTGTATACGCGACTTGCACTAGGAATATCAATGTATGTACATGCTCACTATGGACAACACCCACATACATATATGCACACAATAAAAATTATTTCACAAAATATATGCATGACCCTTTAGAGATGGACCCAGATATGTATGTGACTATTCTCAAAACATACCTACATAGAGGTCTGAAAAAATTTCGCAGCAAACACAATTTAACTTTCTACAATCTTTGTTGTCAATACTACAAACTTTTGAATAAATCATTTAGATCACAATATCACAGTTTCATCAATATTAGTTTCTTACACATTTGAAACAAGTAAATCAATCTAGCATATATGTCAACATATTTTATATCTTTCATATCTGATTCTTCTCCTTTCTCCCTAGTGCACACATTTTTTAGATCAAATCATTCATAGACAGCCCAATACTTTCACACATAACACTTTCATCTCCATCTCCTTATATAAATTTAGCCTTAGCCAATACCTTAGGCCAATCCCTTAGTAATGTCATCGGTATTCTTTGATGGAATCAAATAGTCATTGTTGCTTCCACTACTATGGGGCAATACCATCGTAGTGCCCCTGGTATACATATTACCATGGTGCGGATTATGTATGTGACTTTTCTTCAAACTGTCTACATATGTACTCGACCTTTCTTCTCAAAACCCATCTATAGTTTCTCAAACTTTACCTTTACCATCGATATGTCTTTGAATTGACATTCCTTTCTCCATATTACATGTAGCATTTGTATTACTCTATATAACTATCCTGTTATCACAATGTTGACATCTTTATCTGTATTACTGTGTATAACCATCTTGTTATCACAATGTTGACATATTTATCAAATCGTTTTCGATCAATGATGACACATTAGCAATATTGCCAAAAATCTCCCCCTTTGGATTTGACAGAAACGACTTTGGTGTTTAGTCACCATCTGTAAATACCTACAAACACACATGCAAATATCAAGACTTCTTACCAACCTTCTCCAAGCATTCTTCTCCAAACACCAATCTTCTCACCCCTTTTGACATCAAGGGAAAAGGGTTGACCAAAGTTGAATGAATGCTTCTCTCCCCCTTTATAGAGAGAATCGTTGTAGTTATAATTTGATGAATATGAAAACTGCATGTTGATCATGCCCCCCTTGAGCATATGTTGAACCTTCTCAACATATTCAATAACATACATGACTTTATGACTCAACCAAAAATGACTTTTCCTATCACCAAGGACTCATTATTACATCAATCACCCAAGAAAGTGGGGTTACATATATTCCATTAATTTCCAAAAATAATGGGATTTTATACAAAGCTTGAATTGATCCCAATATCCCATACATGACTGAATATTACAATGACTACATCATGGGTCTTTACATAAACTTGACATCAAGGGAAAGATATGGAATATATAGCCAAAACCATGACTTCGACAATGAGGTTTTAAGATCATGATAATCATCAACAGCCACCATATACCATATATGAATTTTCAACATGAATATATCTGATAGTAGCCTCATAGAAGCAATATGAATATGCTCCTCATCAAGAAGTAAGATAAGGAAATGGAGCATCAAACTCTTCATGATCATCAACATGGTACTAAGTATGAAATGCTTCCAAGCATCACCAAGTAACTTCAACAATAAATGACCAATAATCAATACCAATTATAGCAACCATTTCAATAGACAAACATTATCATTTGGAATCCATGCATCATTGATAAGTAGTGACAAAACATCAGTACATTAATCGCGAGTAGTAATAGTAGAAATGTCTAGACATTAACAAAGATATGCAACTAGATATGCTTATGAAACCATAATTCCAACAAGGGACATTAGATTTGTAATAGTTTCTCACCCTGAACAACCAGACTACGGCAAGCCAATGTTAGTAAAAAAGTACCAAACATGAAACAATGAGTGCATATAAGAAGCTCCCCTTTAGTCTGAGCCATTTTTATATCATTGAAATGTATACGCATCTATCTAACTCATATTACACATACATACATGATTGTCCTTCACATAATTTGCAATCAGAAAGTAAAATTTAGTAATTTATAGTCATAAATCCCCTTGAACATGACATACGTGTCAGAATAATTAGCAAAGTGATGAAGCATGAATCATTCCTAATTTTTGTCTAAGATATTCAAAGGAATCACGTGGAAGTGGCTTTGTAAACATATCTGCAACTTGTTTTTTTTGAAGAAACATACTCCAGTATGACCTTTAGATCATGCACCTATTTTCTCAGAAAATGATATTTGGTTTGGATGTGATTGGTTTTTGAGTGGATGTACAAACTCTTAGAGATACTTATGGCACTAGTATTGTCACAAAGAATAGGTATTGGTTGATGAAAAGTGACTGGAATGTCTTATAATGTCTAGATCATCCATAGAAGTTGAGTATGGAAATATACAACAAAAGCATATTTTTCTTCAGTAGTATATAAAGAGATGGTGATTTGTTTCTTTTTGAACCATGAAATCAAGTGGGGTCCCAAATAAAATTATCTTCCACTAGTACTCTTGCAGTCATCAATATTACCAACCCAATCTACATGTTTGTTAGCATGAAGTGTAAAATATCCAATTTTGGGGTACCATAGACCAAAATCTTGAGTTCCTTATAGGTACTTTAAAATTCTCTTAACAAATTGGAGAGAGTTTCCTTAGGATTTGCTTGAAATTATCCAAAACTTGTAACTTAATGCATAATGTATAGTCTTCTACATGTAATGTAGAGAAATATGCCAATCATCGATCTGTATTCCAATTGACTGATTGAAGGAGAACCATCATTTTAGTTAAGATTACATCTTGCTATCATTGGTGTAAATACCATCTTGCAGTCTTCCATTCCATATTTTTTAAAAATCTGTTTGAGGTACTTAGTTTAAGAAAGAAATATACCATTCTCAATTTTTTGAACTTGAAGATTAAGAAAGTATGTTAGTTCACCAAGCAGATGCATTTCAAACTCTTGCTGCATAACTAAAGCAAATCCTTGACTCCTAGACTTTAAATTGCTTCCAAATATGATGTCATCTACATAAACAACAATTATCAGAGTTTACTTTTATCAATTTTGATATATATGTTGCTATTTGTAGACACCTTTTTGAACCCTTGTTGCTGAAGGTACCTGTTAGGACAATAATATCATGCACAAGCAACTTGTTTTAATCCATACAATGCCTTCCTAAGTTTGCACACAAGTTTACAAGTTTTTTATCATTGCCAAGAATCAACCCTTCAGGTTGTTTAATATAGACCTCTTGTTCTGGATCCCCATTTAAGAATACATATTTAACATCCATTTGATGTACTTTAAAGTGATAAAAACTTGAAAATGTAAGAAAAATTATTGTGAATTAAAGTCAAGCTACAATTTCAAATGTTCCTTCAAAGTCTATCCCTTCTAGTTGAGTATAGCCTTTGCATACAAGTCTTTCTTTGTTTCTAATTACTTCTATATTTTCATTCAATTTGTTTTTGCACACCCATTTTGTCCCAATAACATTTTTATCATGAGGCCTTGGTACTAATTCCCATGTATGGTTCTTTTCGATTTGATCAAGTTCTTCATGTATTTCCTTAACCCAAAAATCATCTTTGCTTGCTTGATTCACATTTTTAGGTTCAACTGTGGGTATTAAGTCTAAGTAACTAGAATGTTAGGTCCCTATACTACTAGTGTAACACCTTATTGTTATTAGTACAACCCCCTTATTATATTGTTGTGTGCATGTAGTCCCCATATTGTTAATATTGTGCCCCATAGAAGCCAACTATTGTTATTATTGTGCCCTTACATTATTATTGTTATGTCAGCTTTGATTATATTATGACCCCTTATACTCCTATATATAGAACATAGGTCTTGTCATTTGTCTTATCCAAGCATTGTTCATTTGTGTAGTGTAAAGGAGGTTTCTCACTATAAGAGGCTTATTTCTAAGGCGTTGATATCTCCTTTCTATCTTTTTGTGAGTTGGTTTCATAATATTTGGTCTTAGAGCTTTGGATTCTAGGGTTTCACTGCTCCAAATAGGTCATCGTGGCATTTTCGCTATCAATTTTTATCTGTGACGTTTCATAAGTGAAAAAAAAAACTCATTTGAGATGAGCTTGCGCTGAATCTTGGGTCCAAATTTCAGAGCTTGTCTCACTGCATTTGCGGAGATATGATTTGAGGAAGTTAGGGTTTTTGCAAGATCTAAAATTTCAACTAAAACAGGTCATCGCGGGATTTTTGCTATAACTCTTTCGCTACAAAGTTTCAGAAGCTAAAACAAAAACCCATTTGAGAAGAAATTGGTTTAAACCTTTGTTCTGAATTTCAAATCCTGTTTCTCTAAAGTTTTAGAGATATAGTCTGAGGAAGTTAGAGTTTCTGCAGACCCCTGAATTACATTCCAAAAATGTCACCTCGGGAAAATCATCATAACTTTTTATCTGCGCAACAAATTGAAATTTCATCAGAGGTTACAAAAAGAAGACAGGCTGTAGTTTTCTATGCATAGTTTCAAATCCGAAGGTCTAAACAGTGACACGTGGCACGTCATACAAGTTTTCTCTACTGAAACATTATATAATCACGTCATCTTAGGAGATTGGGCATAACTCTTTCTTGGAGAATCAAATTATGATCAGACTTATGGGGTTAGAAAGACGACTCAGAGGGATACTGTAGGAGACAATTTCAAAACTTTGAGATCTGAAAGGACAAAGTTATAGTGATTTCAAGATCAAGCTCCTGAAATCAGGAAAAGGTGATACGAGGAAGTTTGATGGAAAGGATCCAATAAATTGGATACTACAGATGGATCAATATTTTGATCTACATGGTGTACCACTATTACAAAAGATATGTATTGCATCTTCATATTTAGAATTGGATCAATTTTTATGGCATAAAGGAATTTGTTCTCATAAACAACTTGTTACATGGTGAATTTTCATGGAGGAAATGAGAGCACATTATGAGGATACAAAGAGCAACACCTTCTCTAGAGCAACACCACAACAATTGGAAGGAAAAAGAGAAAAAGGGCTTTGTTACAAAGTGGAAAGAAAAATTATGGCAACAAGGAAGTCTACCCTTCACAACTACAAATATGGAAGTGTTGTTTCTCCTAGCCTTCCATAACCTACAAGGGTTACACCACAACAACTGGAAGATAAAAGAGAAAAAGGGCTTTGATACAATTGTGATAACAAATACATTAAAGGTCATAAGTGTTCCGAGAAGAAATTATTTTACATTGGTTGTGGAGAGGAGGAAGAAAAGGATCAAGAAATGTCAAGAAAAGAGTATATACACCAGGAACCAACACCAGAGAAAGAAGAAATGAATCTGACCATATCTTGTAAAGCATTGAAAAGAATTAGCACTCCTAAAACTCTCAAGATAGAAGGACATATCAAGAAGAAAAAGGTTCAAGAAGAGAAAGGTCACATCGAGAAAGAGGAAATGAATCTGACCATATCTTGTAATGCATTGGATGGAATTACCACTCCTCAAACTATCAATATAGAAGGACATATCAAGAAGAAAAATATTCAAGGATTGAAAGATCACATCATGTCTCAAGAAATCAATCTGACCATATCTTGTAATGCATTGGAAGAAATTACCACTCCTCAAACTATCAAGATAGAAGGACATATCAAGAAGAAAAGGGTGAGAGTGTTGATTGATTTGGGAAGTACCCATAATTTTATTGATTGTAAGATAGCCAAGGAATTGAATTGCTTCCTATATCCAGCACCGGAGTGTCAAGTGATGGTTGCAAGTGGAGGAACAATAATTTTCTCTGGAAAGTGCCATAATATCAAGCTATCCATGGGAGAATATGTATTGACTAGCCCAATGCTTTCCATTCCAATGGGAGGTGTTGATGTTGTATTAGGAGTCCAATGGCTACACTCCTTGGGTACAATAGCTTTTAATTT
>APFE030788381.1:92771-117970 GCA_000404065.3 Pinus taeda
TATTGTTATTATTGTGCCCTTACATTACTATTGTTATGTTGGCTCTGATTATATTATGACCTCTTAGACTCCTATATACAGAAAGGAGGTCTTGTCATTTGTATCATCCAAGAATTGTTCATTTTTTTAAATAAAGGAGGTTTTGATATTAAGTCTAAGTAACTAGAAGTTCCAACACGAGTTCTTCTAGTTTGTATTTTAGCTTCCTTTTTCATTTATAATTTGAGATTCAGGATGATTTTTCTAAACATACCTTGGAGTATTTTATTATGTATTTGTATCTTCATTTCCTTCTTCTAATCATTCTCTATTTCCTTCTCCTACAACCTTTTTCCTTGTTGTAAGAATAGGTTCATCATTTACTAGTTCTTTTCTTTTGGTACCTGTGGATGTTTCATCAATTACAACGTCTATGCATTCAATAATACTTTGAACCCTTTTATTATAACATTTATATCACTTGCTTATAGAAGAGTATCAAAGAAGGATTCCTCCATCAGCTCTAGTTTCAAATTTTCCAACCTTATCATCATTTTTCTTTATATGACATTTTCTTCCAAAAATAATAAAGTGTTTGATAGTTGCAGAGTTACAAAAGCATAGTTCATATGAAGTTTTATCATTGTTTATTTGAATGTGAGATTTGTTAAGAGCCTTGAATACTTTAAATTTATCAAACTCTTCATCTCTATGTTTTAGTAAGCCAATCCAACACATTCTTGTAAAATAATCAATCAATAATATGGAGTATTATTCACCATGAGGAGACTTCATTCTCATAGGATTACATAAATCAGTATGAATAAGTTCATCTGGATTACTTGAAGTACCTTCTTTAGCATTAAAATGAACTCTGGTTTTCTTAGCAAATTGACATGATTTTCATATGTTATTATTAGATGGAGAGATGTTGGGCAAGTCACGAACTACTCCCATTTACCTGATTTGTACAATTGATAAAAGCTAAGGTGTCCAAACCTTTTGTGCTAAAGCCATATTTCTTCATATTTCTTAAGTGACAATGTTTTGGGCTGCCTTCCAAGACATAGGCATTTCTTGGAGTTCTTGTTCCCATTATTATGATCTTACCTGTGTCCAAATTTCTTACCTCAAAATTCTTTGATTTGAAAACAACTTCATGCCCTTAGTCGCACATTTTACTAACACTTAATAGGCTATGTCTTAATCCATCAACAAACAAGAAAATTTCAGCATTGACCTTTTCCTTTAACAACATGGTTCCTTTCCCTTTGATAGAAGTAGGTGAGTTATTACCAAAAGTTACATTAGTTCCTTTCTTTATTTCATTAAAAGAAATAAACTTAGCTTTGTCACCTGCCATATGCTCAGAACATCCACTATCAATGTATGATATATTTTCTTAATCTCCTGCATACAAATCCATACCACAAATTTTCAAACTCTATAGTTCTTTTTCCACACCTTAGGTGTCGTTGTCCTCTGCTCATGCTAGTAAGATGGTCCCATTTTGCTTCTGCATTCAGTTTCTTTAGGAGAAAAGTTATTGCAAAGAGAACATTCAATTTCATCTTTACGAGGTGAGAAAAAATTATAAGAATATTTATTTTCCCCGATCTCATTCTATTGTCTTCTATCATCTCTATTCATAATATTTTTATAAGAAACACAATGAACAACTTTGTGACCAAAATTACGACAAGCGAAGTATTGACCATTGAATTAAGAGTACCTTGGAGTTAAAATAACTTCTTGAGTAGCTTTCCCTTTGATTATGGTAAGTTGCTTTTTCTTGAGAGATATTTGATCCTTCATTCTTTTGCTGAGAACTATAATTTTGATGACTTCTTCCTTTTACTGCATTGGGGTAGCATCCTTTACCTGTTTTAGAATATTTTATAGTTTTTTATGATTTAGCATTTGAATTGTATCCAAGGCCCATCTTGATTAGAGGAGAGCGTTGCGCTTTGATGATTTCTTCTAAAGTCTCGGATCCTTTAGCAAGTTTGAAGGCAGAGGAGAAGATGTTGAGAAAACAGAATCAGAGGAATAAAGGAAAGAGCTTGGTGACAGGTAGAGGAACTACCAAACCAAGGGAACAACAACATCAACATGAAGTAGGCAGTTCAAGTAGTAGACCACCACCGAGAAGGGATTTTAATAGATGAAGTTGTGCCCAGAGGAAGAGGTGGAGGAAGAGATATTCAGTGTTACACTTGTGGAGAATGAAGACATGTATCGTGGGAATATCCTCATAATAAACTGGCAAGTCAGAGGAGTGCAAATGTGGCTGAGGCAAAGCCAGAAACACCTCAACTTACGAAAAAGGAAGATCCCCCTGAAGTAGGAGAATCCCTATTATTGAGAAGGACATTGCTTAAGACTGAGAAAGAGATTGGAGAACAAGCGCAGAGGAAGAATTTATTCAGAACTACCTGTAAATCAAAAGGTAATTGTTGTAAAGTAATAGCTGACAATTGAAGCACTAACAAGCTTGTTTCTACAGAGATGGTGGACAATCTTGGATTAGCAAAGACAGTGCACCCTACTCCTTACGAAGTGTCGCAGTTGTAGAAGGGACATCAGATTATTGTGACAGAATAATGCAATATTGAAATACAGATTGGTATGTATAAGGATGTAATATTATGTGATGTAATGCCAATGGATGTATGCCATGTATTGCTGGGAAGACAATGGCAGTTTGATCAGAAAGCTATTCATGATGGGAGGAGAAACACTTATGCTCTGGAGAAAGATGGAAATAAACATAAATTACTACCATTGAAGGATGATGTTGACAAAGGAGCACTGGGAAGTAGTGTTATGATGATGAGCAGAAAGGAGCTAGTGCAAGAGATTGGGAAAGGTGAAGAAATACATTTTGTTGTCATAGGGAGAACGAAGGTAATTTTAACTTCCACAAAATTAGATGATTTACCTAAAGAAATCAAAACTCTGTTAAATCGTTTCGCTGATATTATTGTGGATGAGTTTCCAAATGCATTGCGACCGATCAGGAGTATTAGTCATTATATTGATCTAATAATAGGAGCGAGTTTGCCAAATAAAGTAGCGTATAGACTAACTCCTCAAGAGAATGCAGAAGTTGGAAGACAAGTGCAAGAACCGATGGATAAGGTACCAATTAGAGAGAGTCTTAGTCCATGTGTTGTACCAACAGTACTCATTCCAAAGAAAGGAGGTGAATGGTGTATGTGCACAGATTCCAGAGCCATAAATAAGATCACAATCAGGTATGGATTTCTTTTGCCATGCATGGATGATTTAATGGATTGTTTGAGTGGATCAAATTATTTTACGAAAATAGATCTGAAGAGTGGATACCATCAAATAAGAATTCAAGAAGGAAATGAATGGAAGACTGCATTTAAACCAAATAGTGGGTTGTATGAGTGGTTAGTGATACCTTTTGGACTCACTAATGCACCTAGCACATTCATGAGATTGATAAATGAAGTCTTAATGGAATATGCAGGCAATTGTTTTATTGTTTATCTTGATGATATTCTAGTTTTTAGTAAAAGTAAGGAAGAACATTTAGAGCATCTTAAATTAGTTTTAAGAACCCTGTAGAAAGAGAAACTACTGATAAATCTGAAGAAATGTAGTTTCATGAGGGAGGAATTAATTTATTTGGGATTTTTAGTTTCTAAAGAAGGATTGAAAATGGATCCAAAGAAAGCCCAAGCAATTTGGAACTGGCCTATTCGCAGAAATATATTTGAGGTAAGAAGCTTCCATGATCTTGCAAGTTTTTAAAGGAAGTTTATCAGAGGTTTTAGTCAGATTTGTGCACCAATTCTTGAAAAAATTAAGGAGACCAGTCAATCGTTCTAGTGGACAGAAGCAGAAGACAAGAATTTTAAATTTCTGAAGAGGAAAATCACAGAGGAACCAATTTTAGCTTTGCCTGATTTTGAAAAAGTATTTCAAGTTGAAATAGATGCTAGAGGAGCTATAGTTGCTACATTTCTAAGTTAGGAACAAAGACCAATAGCGTACTTCAGTGAAAATTTGAATGAAGCGAAGAAGAAGTATTCTTCTTATGATAAAGAGTTTTAAGCTATTGTACAAGCCTTGAAAAAATGGAGACATTATTTTTTGCCAAAGGAATTCATATTGTGTTTGGACAATCATGAATTACAATTCATAGATAACCAACTGAAATTGAACCAGAAACATGCCAAGTCGGTAGAATTTTTGCAGAGCTTTAGTTTCGTGATAAAGCACACAAGTGGTAAGTTGAATAAAGCAGTTGATACGTTGAGCAGGGTAAGTTTTATTGTGCAAGAATTCAAATTTGGTGTTGTATGATTTGAAGAAATGAATGAAATGTACAAAGATGATGCAGATTTCAAAGACATCTATACACCAATTCAAAATCCAATAGTTCATAACAGAAGTCAATGGTTAGATTATCTTATCCAAGGGGTCTTATTGTTTAAAGGCAACAATTTGTGCATTCACGAATGTTGTATGAGGGAAAACATAATAAATGAGAAGCATAGTGGAGGATTATCTGGTCACTTTGGACAAGATAAAACCTTTGCTCAGGTGAATGCTTTTTATTATTGGCCAAAAATGGAAACTAATGTTAAGAGATTTGTTGAGAAGTGCAGAAAATGTTAGCATGCTAAGGGGATAAGTCAGAATACAGGATTGTATCAACCATTTCCAATACCAGATCGACCGTGGGATGCAGTTAGCATGGATTTTGTTTTGGGATTACCAAAAACTCAAAGAGGGAATGATTCCATTTATGTTGTGGTAGATAGATTTTCCAAGATGGCACATTTCATTGCCTGTAAGAAGACTAGTGATGCAACACATATAGCTCATCTATTTTTTTCAAAAATTGTAAGATTACATGGATTTCCTATAAGTATTGTGTCTGATAGAGATACAAAGTTTGTAGGACATTTTTGGAGAACTCTTTGGAAGAAACTAGGAGCTAACCTCAGTTTCAGTTCAACGTACCACCCTCAAACAGATGGACAAACCAAAGTAGTAAATAGGAGCTTGGGAAACATATTGAGAAGTTTAGTGTATCAAAATCCTAAGCAGTCGAATTTAACACTAACTTAGGCTGAATTTGTTGCTTATAATGACACTCGAAACCGAAGTACTGGAATGATCCCATTTCATTTTTTTTTGGAATTAATCCAAGAGGTGAGTATGAGCTCATAAATTTGGGTAAATAGGAGACAAGAAGTGCAAAAGCTGAAGAGTTTGCAAAACAAATGCAAATACTTCAAGAAGATGTCAAAGGAAGATTGTAAGAAAGCTGTGGTAAATACAAACAGAGAGTGGATATGAATAGAAGAGAGAAACAATTCCAAGTGGTCGATTTAGTGATGGTATATTTAAGAAAAGAAAGATTTGCTGCTAAGACTTACAATAAACTGAAAATAAAAAAGATAGGACCATGTAGAATTGTAAGAAAGTTTTCAGCTAATGCATATGAAATTGAATTGCCAGAAGGGATTGGAATATCGCCTATTTTCAATATTGCATATTTTTATCCATGCAAAGGTACAGAGACAAAGCTATAGGGGGAAATTATAGAAGATGAAGTTTAAACCTTCAAATGGGAAGAACAAATGCCAAGGGCTATTAAGAAAGAAGTGGACGTTGTTTTGGAGAAAAGAGTATCCAAAAGAACCAAAGGATAAACTTATTTTCAATATATAGTCAAATGGAAAGGACATCTAGTGGAGGATGCTAGCTGGTTAATAACAACCGAGTTGCAGAAGTATGGAGTAAGCCCTGAAAGTCTGAGGGATGATTTCTTTCTTGCCCAGGAGTCTAATGTAGGAGCATCTAGACTTAGGTAGCAAAGGAATGTTTGTTGACATGTTGTGGCTAAACAACTTGAATTTCACTTACCTAAGTTGTCAAAAGTCCTTTTTTACTGAGAGGGTTGGATTCAAAGATAAGTTGTTAACATAGGTGTGTGGTATAACTGGAAAATAGTGATTTGACTGCTAGATTGTTTAAGAATAGGGATTGAGTTGTTAGATAGGATGGGATTGATAAAATGAAGAAAAATGTAATGTAAAATGATTGGAAAAGAGGAAGAAGGATTGAGGAAGCACGAGTCACATAATAGAGCGAGGATTTTATATTGAAACAAGGGACTTCTAATCGTTGTAATTAAGCCCAAGGCCAAGACTCTGTAACCATTTTTTATTATGAAAAATTGATGCATGTGTATGATTATATATTGATGTTGCGTGTGATTATACATCAGATCTGTGGAATCCCTTGTTTTCGTTTGTTTCTTTGTATTTGGGACATAGTTGAATATTTCTTTATTTTCATGTTCTACAATATAAAACACAGAGTTAATAGAAATGATAGACTTTGGTATTATTAACAGAGCTGAGCGCTTAAGATCTCAACCATTGATCCAAGTTCGAACCAATGGTGCGAAACCTCACAGACCATTGGATCACTTATATCACATCACAAAGATTTGTTCACAAGGGGCGGACCTCAAGCCTCAAAGAATTGCGCCATGCGATCAATATCACATCACAAACAGACAGTGGGGTGTGGTCGAATCACGGTTTCAAGCAATTGCAAAGTGCAATCGCGAAATCTTGCATCGCAAGAAGGCTTGAGTATTATTGGAACCCCACCTGTGGAAACACTGCGATATGTGATTGCGATTCATCACATTGCAACACTTTACTGCCAAAGGAAAAATGGCCTGAAACTATAGTGGTTTGTGACTATGCAATTTAATATGGACCGTTGGATCTAATTTATTAAGATCTACAAAGAATCGCGAGCAATTCTATAATGAAGGTGAAACATCAGTGTTGGGCTATTAAAAGAGGGGAATCATAGTAAGTGCAATGGGAGGAGCTATAAGGGAAGTCATAAATGTGGGGTCGATTGTTGAGATTTTGTTGAAACAATTGATTCCTATGCCACAAGATACCTTGTTATAGGATGCTAGAATGAAGGTTGAAGAGGTATAATGAACTTAGTTTCAAGCTTTTTGCAATGGATAAAGTTGAAGTGTGATAGCATAATCTTGATTCTAGAATCAAGGCCATTATATTAAATACCTTAGATTGTGATTTTGAGATCTTGAAGAAGGACTTATAGAATCTTCAAGTAATCATGGAAGAAAAAGATATGAATAATTTTTTTATGCATAAATACATAGAGGGTATGGATAACGATATGGAGTACATTACATTTTTGTTGAATATTGTGATTAGTGAAGAATCTAGGGTTTGTACACTTCACTTTGATGAAGGTTTGTGGATATATAAGATTGTAAACCCTAAATGGAATTTGGAATAGAAAACCCTAGAAGACCCTAACCCTAATTTTTGTGTTCCCTCATAGAAGCTCTAATTCTTAAGTTTTATGGTTTGTATATTATCTAGGGCATATGGTAATATTGAGCGAGGGTGGAATTGAAATCTAAGATATGGTATCAAAACCATATGGTTAATGTATTTATGATAAATATCAAAGGAATTTAGGGTTTGTGTCTAAGAATCATAGGAGAATACCCTATATGAGAACCATGAAACCGTAAGTCCTTATCATGCTCCTATACCTGTATTTTTCTTTTTCATACTTGTAGGTGAATGTTGCAGATACATAATGAAGGGTGAAAAATGAGAAGGATGGATTATAAAAGTACTCTTCGTGCTTGTTGATGTTAAGCATCAAGGAATTAGGGAACTATAAGGACCCTAAAGAAACTAATTCTATCAAGGTCATTAAAGGAGTGAGCATGCATCATTGTATTTTTATGGCATCATAGGTAGAAACATGTGATAGTAGGATATTTAAAGTCTACTTGTTTGAATTGCCTCAAATCATCTAGTACTTTAAGAATGAAAAGATTGGGGACCATTCCACATAATTTTCATCCATATATTGTTTAATATAATGCTAGAGGAAGTCATTTTGCTAAGGTGTATCACCATGATCATGTGAAAATCATCATCTTGGAACACTCTTGGAAGAAGCATTGTGCCAATATTAGTATCTATTCCATACTGTATAGAAACAATACTCTAAAAAGGATGAAGGAATGCAGTTGGTCAAGTTGTAGCCTCATTGTTGAATACATTTAGTTAGATGATTGTATGAAATATCAAGAATGCATATTTTAAGTAACTTTTGAGTGGTATTCATATAATCCTAGAATAAATGTGAGTCATAATTTATGCATAATGAATCTTTCATTTGGATATATGATGTCTAAGAATATGAATTTGACTTTAATGAATATGAGTATTAATACTTTCTCACTAGAATATATATATATATATATATATATAATGTATTAATGAGCGATCAACATCTAGGGTAAACTTTGTAAGAGAATGGTAACTTAGTAATAAAGTTTTATCATTCGAAAATCTAATGCATAAAGAAAGAATCACATGGAGATGGACCTTGAAGATTTTGATGATGAAAAATTTGTTAGAATAATGTAAGTATGATGTTAACATTTATCAACAGTTATCTGGTTAACATATTGTTTTTTCTACCTGGAAGAATGTTGCAGGATGAAAATTGAGGCAAGGTAAAATGTATGGAATGCATTGATAATGTAGACATAAGCTCAATATCTAGTACTTCGAGAGAATGAAGTAAAGATACACTCATCTTTGGATTGAAAGGTAGTGGTGTGAGAAGTCAACCTGAAGGTCAAAGGAGATCACTTCCTTGAGGAAGCTCAATATAACTCCTTCATTGAAATTGAAAAGTTGAAAGTGATGTGAAAGATTAGTGATCTTCAACTTGTCACAAGATTGAAGAAGATGGCTCCAGGATACCTCGAAAGGAAGCAGGCTCGATACAATGATATGTGGAGAAAAGAGGGAACCAAGTAGTTATGAAATTGGAAGTTGAAACTCTTATTAAGACAAGCTAGAAAGCTTGGGGAAATGACTTCCCAATTAGAAATAAATTCAAGATTCTCCTCTGGATTTGAGAGCGAGTAAATTAGTCTCGCTGAATAGGAGAAAGGATATATTGTCAAGTTAAAAAGAGAATAGGGATATCCTAAATGGTTGAGAGAGAATTTTGTTGGACATGACATGTGCATTCTCTGCTTCATGTGTCAAGCACATGAACATGACTAACAACTATAGTCTAATTTAAGGCCTTGGAGAGAGAATGGTAGAAGATTGGATAAGAATTTGAGGTTTTTTTAAGGATACAACATATAAGAAAGGAAAGGGTATGACACTCTTTGAGGATCTAACATGTATCCAAGAAAAGAGTGGTCGAAGAGGATCAATATCATTTGAGGATTCAAGGCCAACAATAGAAGATAAGAATAGTCCTAAAAGGACATGCTTTATGGACATTCAGATTGGTTTTGTGTCTTGTAGAGGTAGTGTGGTGTCACATGTAAAGCGTCCCAACATAATTCTCTTGAATGAAGTATAGTTTGTCTAGTTAGGCTTCAAAGACAATGTTGGTTGATGATAATATTGATGCTTATATTTTATCAATTTGACATTTCTTATGAGAGCCTTCCAAAAGGAGTATTGTCCTATACTGAATGGAAAATTATTAATACCTCCATAGTTAAGAGGGAGTTGAAGAATTTAACTAGATTCAGTGCTAATATTTGTCATTTAACTCATGTAATTATGTAAATATTATTCGGAGAGAAAATAATGTAAATAATTACAAATAAATTTATTTTTGGATCATTGATTTCATGCTCAAGTGATTTTTTCATTAGCTCAAACATCCATTGAATGCTCCTAGGGCTCATCATAAGTCAAGAGTCATTGTCACTTTGTAAAAGTCCCTTGGGGGCACTTTTATCAAGAAAACATTATTTATTTTCTATTAGGAAGTGTTTAGAGGGATCCCAATAACAATTCATCCAAGTAGCTAAAGTCAATTGAGAATGGGCTTAAAGAGCCACTTGGAAGGTTATATAAAGGAAGATCTTCGACCCCCTTGGACATATAAATAAAGGATTCAAGTTTTGCTTTAATTTTCAATTGGAAATAAGTGCAAAATGTCTTATAGAAAAGAAGGAGAAGGATAACAAAGGAAGGACTAATATTTAGAAGAAATTGAAGGTCTAAAATATGTCCTTTATTATCCACACAGGTGAGTTCCCTAGGATTTCTAGGGTCCAAAATTGCATAGAAAGTTGCAAAATGTTTGGGTAAGGATGGAAGGATGGAAGATATTGCTTCACTATCCTTGAAAGGTTGGTTAGCTCGCTTGTTTTTTCATGGGAGTTCTAGTCTTTGGTTTGGTCTTGGAAGCCTCCTTTGAAACTGATTCTATTTAAGAAGAGAAGTTCTTTCAGGTTTTCCCCTTAAAGGAGTTTTGCTCTATATTGGAGTCTATATCCTGTGTTGTTGTGATCTTCATTATTTTTCTTTTAGCATTTATTTGATTATAAGAACATAAGCATGAATAATATAATGTCACAAATAATGTGGAAGTAAGGAAAGTTGAATTAATATGCTTCCCTAATGAATTTGCAACAATGAATAATGGGAGTACTTTGATTTTGGATAAATTTCCCAGGCTATAAGTGAGTGTCTTTACAGTACACAACTGAAGGTAGATAGGTAGGAAAATGAAAAAATTTACTATTATAGGTGGGTTGAAGAGTCTTATTATTATTTACATTTGGCATAGCCTAGGCAGGCAACTGAGGTCTTATTTGAGCTTGAGTGAATTGATTTGAAGGAAATTAGAGTTGTTGTGGTTCATGAGGGATTGCATTTTCAAAGGATGGTGGTCCTCTCCATCCAACGGTCCACCCTTCCCTTGCACTTGAGAGGGCCATTATGGCCATGGCATAGGAGGATTCCATGCAAAAGGGAAAGTAAATTTATGGGAAGGATTGAGAGGTACACATGTTCAAGATGGCCACGATTTCTTTTGAGTCAGAAAATAAATTTTCTTAGACTCCCCATCTATCTCTAGAAACATTGCTTTAACTTCACACAAATTAGGGCATTGTTGGTTTGAATTATTTTGTTCACAAATTCCACATAATTGTATATTATTCAAATTAAATTTTCAAAGTGGATGCTTTTTTCGAAACTTTGAAAAAAAATGTAGCCAAGGCTAGCTTAACTTCTTCCTTCTTTCTTTTAGTTGTAGGGTATCTAATTGTGAACTGATTGTGCTTAAGATATGAAGTTTAAACATATCTAAGATATTCCCTAGTTCAACCTTGGTCATTCCTGTTCCTCCTAATCTACTAATCTGAGATAAAATATCTTGAGAATATTATCCATATTTTGCACTTCCTCTAGAATATTGTTTACATAATTTATGGACTTCCTCATATGTTAATTGAGAAAAATCTCTTGCCCCCATCAAATTCAAGGTCTGTAAATATTCCTGTTTTGTCCCTTTAATAAAGAGCATACCTAAAGTTCAAGAATGAAGGATATTTACTAGTCCTCTACAAAGTATATTGGAATCTCTCCACATAGTCTTCTAGACTTTCGTCCTCAGATTAAGACATCTTAAAATCTTCTTCCTTAGTGTCCCTAACTTTGTAATAATCTTGGTATTTACTTAAAAAATTATTTTTCATATCATCTCAATATTGAATAGTGTTTCCCCCTAGTCCCATAAACCATCAGAGGGATGCATCTTTCATGTTGGTAGAAAAGTGATTTAATTTTTAAGCATCTGTCAAATAATCATAGATTCAATAAAGCACATCAAACTCAAACAAAAAGGTATAGGGATCCTCTTTAAATAGGCCATGAAAATTTGTAAGAGTAGAGGAATATATTTCATTTGAACTATAGCATCAAGGTCTTGAATGGGTAATTCAAAAGTAAGTTCTTTTTGTTGTTTTGATGCATTAACTTCTTCATCTCCCATCCTTTCCTTTTGTGTAGTTTCTAGGGATTGAATTTTATTAGATCCCGAAGAACTCTTGAATTCCTCTTCAAAGGGGTTTCTTGCCTTTTTTTATGTCTCTCCTCCTCCTAATGGAAAGGTAACTTCTACAGGAATCCATTTTGGACTTGCTAGCACTTTGTTAGGAGTGGGCCCCATCATACCATGTGTTGGGGCTTTAAGAGACTCTTTCTTTTTCCTACCTATGATGTTCTAGATACAAAGGAAAAGGGGTACCTAGTTTACTAAAAGGAAAAATTCCTTTGGTCTATTATAGCTCTAATATCCTTCAGATTATTTATGTGAAATTACATGACTCCTTAAGTGCCTCCCCAACAATGATGCCAAAGATAACGAATGTTTTTATTGATGTTTTAATATTGTGAGTAATACACGGTGTCAACCAGGTTAGTAAACTTACAAGGGGCTCCAATATACACAAAGGTCAGGAATTGCACTTATTAAATGACTTTTTCTAAGTGCGTGGAGGGTGTTTGTTTCACTCGAAATGTTCCTACTTCGTCGCTTTAGACTTAATTTCTCTTCAATTACGCAAAAACTTTAAAAAAGTAAGCTCAAAATGGTCCCTAAGTTAGAAAAGAATTATAAAAATATTTTAATTTCTAATTCCATAGAAGTTAATATATATTAAGACTCTTTCAGAATGAAACGCCATTTATTCCCTTTCCAAACCAAATATTTCAAACCAATAACCATATACACTAAATATTACAAAGAAAAAAGAAATAGTCAACATGTTGTTTGCATTTCATGTAATCACACATAACTAAGAGCCACAATTATAAATTATAAATAAAATATTAATGGTTTTCGTATAACTTAATAATAATAATATCCATTTTTAAGGTCACGGCCAAGCGAGACACCAAATTGGTTTATGAGACCCCCTTGTTTGTGGGACAAGGGACCCACGACACCAAATTGGTGTATGAGACCCCCTTGTTTGTGGGACAAGAGACCCACCTCCACGCAACACACCAAATTGGTTTATGAGACCCCCTTGTTTGTGGGACAAGGGACCCACCTCCGTGCAACGATTTGACTGCTAAGTCTACGAAGGCATACATACTCTACCCCCCTTGGTTTTGAACCTGTGACCTCTTAGGAGGAAACACATGCTCTTAACCATTAGGCCCACTCAAACTGTATCAGATTGGTTACAAATAAATGAAGATAATCAAACCATTTAAAACGAATACCATAAACTACTCTAATGCATAAAACAAACCACTTACTAAATACGACAATCTCACTCGGAAAATGAGACAAAGTAACTAACTAATGAAAACAAGGCAAAAGGTTTGGCACTTGACAATGCCTTGAGTGGGGCCCAATTCAAGCCTTGGTTAGTGCCCTGGATCATTTAATTATTCAGTGCAATTCAACAAAAACAAATAGCTTAACAAAACATACTGGAGCACGATACAAATGCAGAAGTAGAACCCCGCCAATCACCTTTGCGCAATATTGATTAGTTTCAGAGGTCAAAAGATAACAACATGTTTCTACACTCTTGGCACTTCTCTTTTTATACAGAGTCTATAAAACCAAAAATAACCAAGCCAAAGTTCAGGCTTATCTTTGCTAATTGTCTCAAGGATAAACACTGTAGATTGCTATGGACATAAAGAAAACTTAGTTGGGATTCAATCGGCCTGTTCTATTTTCCCACTTGGGACTTACGAGTTGCCGATCTTGTATATCTCACGTGAACCAGTGCACATATCCTATGAGTGTCTTGAAATGAGCATCCTTGACTGTAATTGGTCTGATATAGCTACTTGTTATCGATATATTCCAACATTCTGTCCATTTCCAAGTGAATGACTTCGTCTGAATAGACATCAACTTTTGTACAAAGTATTTACGAAACAGAACACCCACCCAAAGCCTTTGCAAAAATCAATTAATGAGACTGCCACTAAGTTATAACTATCTATGTAAGTTGCATATAGGATTAGAGCTACCATGCAACCAAATTGATTAGTGGGAAATCTAACCATCGCCATAATTCTTATAAACAGAATGGTGCAAAGATGGAATTTAGATAGTCAGACAACTAACTTCAACCAAATCCATATTCTTAGGATCAAGATGGTCAACAAGAGCTCAATGGTATGCTACTTGGACCTATTCACATGTATGCTTAGTTGATAGTTAATCCATGTCGAGAATCCATTGTCCCGATGAATAAGTTTTGCAAACAAAACCTTGTTGACCGCTAATGTGGAGTTAACTGAAACATTTCACCAATTGGCTTTAATGTATAGAAATTTTTATAATATAGCATAGATTTATCAAAATGACTGCCCATAAGGTACCCCGTCAATACAACAGAGATATGTGAAACCATATGCAATCCGGTAGTTTTTTTATAATATAGCATAGATTTATCAAAATGACTAACCATAAGGCACGTTGTCAATACAACTGAGATATGTGAAGGTAGTTTTTTTATAATATAACATAGATTTATCAAAATAACTAACCATAAGGCACATTGTCAATACAACTGAGATATGTGAAACCATATGCAATCTGGTAGTCAAAACATTTTTAACTCTGAGTGAGTAGCTTGAGCCTTTTATTTAAATTTCTCACACACATATCTACTACGATTTTATGGGAGCCATATACGCAGCTCCCTTACTGATTGAAAACAAATGACAACTTATGTCACATCCTCATTACTATACAAATAAACAAAAAACAATTACGCATACCATGCAAACTGACTTACTACTTTGCATACTCTCTAACTAGGTGTTACCGCATGTAATGCGTTATCAACATGGTGCATCTACCCACCATTAAACTATATAACAAGGTTTAATTTATGTGATTGTTTTTCAGCACTTTACTATGTTGTTATACGCTGACATGATAATTATGTTGACATGGTGTTTGGGTTGGTCGCATTGACTTACAACTAAATCATTAACCTTGTGACCCTACCCAGTACGCAATGTATTAATCAGGTGCGGAGTTAGGTGGTCCGACCGCAGCCTCTGCAGGTGCCAGATCACTTGGTGTCTTTATGAGTGTAGTCCACCGCTTGGCAGGTGGTATGTCCGGCCCACCCTGCCATGTGACTGCTCGGCCTTGGGCACCTTGGATACTCCGCTACAGATTCCCGCCAGGCATCGTCGGTCAGGATCTGCATTTCAGATCCAATGGAGGGAAATGGTTAAGGGTTTTAGGGCAGCTCAAAACCCCACCGGAGCGAGCCCAGCACCCATTCCTCATAGTTTCCTCTGAAACCTCCGGGTGCTCTGATGCTGGTTCGAGACCTCAGGCTTCATCCTCACCTCTTGCTCATCCTCAGGAAAACGTGAAGAACTTGCTATTACACCTGCAAGGTAATGGTTAACTGGTTTAACTTTAGAGCTTGCATTCCGCATGACTTAATCTATTGTCTGCTTACGGCTCATTCTAACTTTGTGCTCTCGCTGCAAAGTATGCAGATGGGTTCGGTCCTGCCTTTTCGGCAATGTCACAGCCTTTAAGCTCAACATTACTGCTCTCTCGGTGGCCACAGGTGAGTTCTTTACTCCTGATACCCTTTTCCTTGAATATTAGAGCTCGGTAGTTCCTTGTTTTAATAAGGTCGAGGGTTTGATTGTGGCAATCCACTGTTTGAACGTTGGTTGAACCTTCTTCAATCGGCTGAGGTATTTACAGGCGGACCCTCACCGTTTACATATGGTTGTTATCTTGTTGGATCTATGTTCAGCACCGGGAGCGCACAGTCCATGGCGACCCGTGTACTCTGTCTCTTCTTTCTGTAATTTTGTTTAGGGTTTAATCGCCCCTGTTGGCATTTCTAGATATTGGGCTTGTCTGTAATGGATATTCGATATTGTATAAGACAGAGTCTTAACGCACAGACATGATTTATGAATCTGGGTTTTTAATGTTGAGTTTCCTGTTATATAAATAAACACTTGTGTGATAATGCCCGACCAGGGTTTACTATCGAGGTATTTGTTTTCTTTAGTTCATATATATATATCTGTGTATAACTGAGCATGGCTCTGTTTGAACCCTTTTACTTGCCGTGTACTGAACATTACTATTGAAATGGTTACATGCTTACAGTTTCAGGGAGTAACGTTTCGATACTCTATATGGTTTTTGCCAAGGTTATCTGGTTATAAGCTCTACCAGTTTACTGTATTCGCCATACTATATTCGTCATACTATATTCTTTTCATTTAACCAGTCATATATTACGCATGTATAGATTATTTCTACAGGCATAAGCACGGTGTCATAGTACTGTCGTTACGTTTTCCTTATCGTTTATATGTTGAACCGACTCCTCGGTGACAGTAGCTATGAATGTGGCTATTTACTGTTGAAGGTTGTACAGCTAGGGTATGGTTCTCCATCCCGTGCATTTGCAAAAAATACTTATTTCCTTTTTAATCTGGATAGTATAATAGTCTCTTTCTTTTCAATCGAATTACAGCTATGCATGTATTTGTTCCGGCTTGTTAATGTGTATTATTCTCGGACCTACCGCCGGCATTAATACTCAGGCTCAAATGTTTCAACTTATTCTTATATTAGCATGATTCGATAATAGTTTTGTTTGCATGCAATTGCCCGACAACTGGATCTGTTAATCGTTTGCTTGCTCGAGACTATCTCTGTCTCCTTGTCTGTATTGTATTATGCTAGTCACTATATACTCTGCTGTTAACTGGGAACCACACCCATGTAAATTTAATATCAGTTAGTAGGTTTCGGGTCATGCCTAACATTTACAGCCTGTCTTTATTTAGACTATATCTAGACAATTATACTATTATCATAACGGTAATCTTTGGAATAAAACACAGTATCAATTAACCACTGTAATTTCTACTGCACTTTCCTTATTTTTAATTTCAACAGAGACTCTGTAATTGGAAACCATACCCGGTTCACCAGAGTCATGAGCAGGTACCTAAGCAAGTCTTCTGTACCTTGATTCTGCTCTTCCACTTAGCCATGAGATCCATCCCTCAGATGGTTTTCTCCCCCCGAGCCATCTTGCAGGCCTCAAGCCCTCAACAAGAATCTATGCACCTTGTGCCTGGTTATCTGGTCCCTACCAGACTTAACCCTCTTTCTCTTGTATTTCTTTCCTCTTTTCTCAGGAAAAATCTCTTCTGTCTGTCCCAACAGCACAGAACTTCCTCCCTACATCCAGGACCTTTTCCTGTTTGGGAGGGCAGTTCCAATCAGTTATTACAACTGATCTTTTTCTTTGAAATCCACCTCCCAAAGGCTGCCAGCATTTCAAGAAAATATTTAATTTATTCAATAATGTAGTTTATCACAGTTTTGTTTCTTTTAAACATAAACAACAACTACTATATTGTCTTTTACCATAGTAAAATTCACATTTACATTTACTGGGGTTATTACATCTCCCCCTCTTGTGATTGGACATCGTCCCAATGTCTGTTTTCCTTAAACAAATTCGGGTAAGCTTCCTTAAGGAGTTCCTCGTCCTCCCAAGTGGCCTCTTCAGGCCCATAATGCTGCCACTGCACCTTGGCTTGGATAATAACCCGTTTCCACAACTGCACTTCTCTTCGGTCGAGAATGGTCAGTGGTTCGACCAGAACCTCGCCTTCCGGCTCGACCTGCAACAGCAACAGATTTAGTTATTTCCTTGTTTAAGAATAAAGCTTATTTAGAATGACCAGATTTAATTATTACCCGAACATCCTGCCATTGAATCACATGTTTAGGATCGTAGATGTATTGTTTTAATACGGAAACGTGAAAAACATTGTGGATCTTAATATGGCTTGGTAGGGCAAGCTGATAAGCTACTGACCCCACTCTTGCCAGGATTTGGAAAGGTCCAAAATAGTGAGGTGCCAGCTTGGCACACCCACTCCACTGCAAGGTACTCCTTCTGGTTTGGATTCTTACGAAAACATGGTCTCCGACCTGAAATTCTTTGAACCTTCTCTTCCGGTCTGCAAAACTTTTTTGTCTATCTTGAGCAGCCTTTAAGTTGTTACGCACCTTCTTCACCATGTCTTCCATTTCTTTGAGCATATCCGGGCCAAACCTTAGCCTATCCTCAGGTCCACCCCAACTAGAGGGTGTGCGGCACTTCCGCCCATACAGAACCTCAAAGGGACTCAGCTGAGTTGACGTGTGATACCCGTTATTATACGCAAATTCAACCAAGTGGAGGTATTCCTCCCATTGGGTTGGTTTCATCATAACACATGCTCTCAGCATGTCCTCCACTACCTGATTCACACGTTCCGTTTGGCCATCGGTCTGGGGATGATAAGCTGTGCTAAAGTTCAGCTGTGTTCCTAGTTCAGCAAACAAGGTCCTCCAAAAGGTTGATGTGAACTTAACATCACGATCAGAGATTATTACCTTCGGAAGTCCATGCAGTTTGAACACATTCTGCATGAAAATATGAGCAATTTGCACAGCCTTATATGTGGATTGCACAGGTATGAAGTGTGCTGCCTTACTTAACTTATCTACCACCACCATAATGGAATCATTATTTTTCTTTGTTCGAGGCAATCCAGTTATAAAGTCCATGGATATAGTCTCCCATTTCCATTCCGGAATGGGTAAGGGTTGTAGCAGCCCTACTGGATGCAAATGCTCTGCCTTGATCTGTTGACATTCTAAACATCGCGCTAGATACTCAGTTACCTCCTTCTTCATTTTTGGCCAGTAGTATTCCTTCCGAAGCGCGGTGACCATTTTCTTGTACCCTGGATGCCCGGTATAATGGCTGATATGAAATTCGTCCAGAATCAGTTTTCTAAGACTATCTTCATTAGGCACATACAACCTTTTATGGAAATACAGCATCCCGGCATCGTCTAACTTGTATCCTTGTTTTATTTCCTTATCAAAAAGCTGTTGTACTTGTTGTTTAATTTGCTGATATACAACATCTTGATCAGCTGCTAATTTTATCTTTTCAATTAAGGTACACTGCCATTTACTGACCGAAATTCTGCACACACATTGCACCTTTCGACTCAATGCGTCAGCTACCCGATTCTCCTTTCCCTTCAAATGCTTTATTTCAAAATCAAACCCACTTAAAAAGTCTGCCCAACGAGCTTGTCTCATATTTAAAGTGGGTTAACTGAAATAATTTGTTAAGCTGTGGTGGTCTGTCAACAACAGAAATTTCCTTCCCAAAAGGTAATGTCGCCACATTTTTAGTGCATGAATAATAGCTGCTAATTCCAGATTGTAAGCAGAGTACTTCTGCTGATGTTCCTTTAGCTTCCTTGATTCGTATGCAATCACCCTTCCTTCTTGCATCAGCACTCCTCCCACACCTTCTTTACTTGCGTCAGTACAGACCACGTAATCCTTATTAGGATCAGCTATACTCAAGATGGGCGCAGTGGTGAGTAAGTGCTTGAGCTGCTCAAAGCTCTGCTAACATTCTGAGGTCCACTTAAATATCTTTCCCTTCTTTTGTAAGGAGGTGATAGGGTATGCTACCCTTGAAAAGGCTTCCACAAACCTTCAATAATAACTCGCTAGCCCCATAAAGGATCTGATATCTGCCACGTCCTTTGCTATAGGCCACTCCATTATAGTTCTGATTTTTTCAGGGTCCACTGCAATTCCTTCCTTTGTGATCACATGGCCTAAGTACTGTATTTCCTCCTTAAAGAAATCACACTTACTAAACTTTGCATATAACTGATGTTCTCGCAAAGTTTGCAACACCACTCTCAGGTGTTCTTCATGCTCCTTCCTCGATCGGGAGTAAATCAGAATGTCATCTATGAATATTAACACAAACTTATCTAAGAACTTGTGAAACACACTGTTCATCAAACACATGAAGGTAGCAGGTGCATTGGTCAGACCAAAAGGTAGCACCACGAATTCGTAGTGTCCATACCGCGTTCTGAAAGCTGTCTTAGCGATATCCTCCTCCTTAATTCTGATATGATAATAACTAGATCGCAGATCGATCTTAGAGAATACCGTCGCTCCCTTCACCTGATCAAAAAGTTCGTCGATCCGAGGCAAGGGATATTTATTTTTGATCGTGAGCTTATTCAGCTGATGGTAATCAATACACATATGGAAAGTTCCATCTTTCTTTTTGACAAATAACACTGGGGCTCCCCTGGGTGATACACTGGGACGGATGTAATTCTTGTCTAACAGCTCCTGCAGTTGCATTTTTAACTCTGTTATTTCTGGTGCACTCATTCGGTATGGTGCCCGTGACACAGGTGTTGCTCCCGAAATCAATTCAATGGTGAAGTCCACATCTCTTTTAGGTGGTAGTCCCGGTACTTCCTCAGGAAAAACATCTGCAAATTCTTGTACCACCGGAATGTTGCCCAGCATGGCAGTTTTATCCTTCTGATTTGCGTAACCCACCTGAATAGCATAAATTTGACATTTCTTCCTGATACATTTAGCTAACTGAGATGCTGTAATGGGTCGAATCTGTACGGGATGTTTGATTCCTTGTAACTCCTGCTGCTCTCCACAGTCATCCTTATAGTAGATAGTTTTTCTCTTGCAATTCACTAAAGACCAATGTTTTTCCAGCCAATCCATCCCAATCAGGATGTCATATGAACCCAGCGGTAGTATGTTTAAGTCTGCCACTATTGGCTACCCTGCTATGGTTAAAGAGCAATTGTTTATTTTGGCCAAAACTCGTCTCTTGGCTCCTGTAGCTAATTGGACCAGCCACGGATTTCTCAACTTTCCAGATTGTAACTTACACTGTTCTACTATCTTTGGGCTAAGATAACTTAAAGTAGCTCCTGGATCAATAAGAACAGCTATAGAAAGGTTTGAAATTTTACATTCAAATTCAACCATAGATGGCTGGTACTCCGCTTGGCGGTCCTCCAAGGCTGCATTAATTCTAGGTACACTTTGTGCCACGTCCCCAACGGTCGATGCTTCATGAATTTGGGATATCTGGTCCGTCCCCTTTCGCTGCGGGCAGTTTTTGACATAGTGAGGTCCTCCACAGCCCGAGCATTGAACTGGGGGTCTGGTCATCCCTTCACTTTCTGGCCTAACAAGTTGTTCACTTACTCTAGATTCACTTACTGGCCTAGCTCGGGGCGCACTTCTTGCTATAGATCTACTGTTTAATCCTTTACCAGCTCCCTTACTTCCATTGCTGTGACCTCCCTTGCTGTTTCCAGCCATCCGACTACTCTTTTTCTCATTCCATCTTTTATTTGAAGTATCCCCCTTCTGTTTATTCTGCTGATAGCAGATCCTTGCTTTACGAATAGCCTCATCCATAGTCCTAGGATTGTCAAACTCAATCCTCTCTCTTATATATGAAGGTAAGCTGCTCACAAACCTTTGGACCTTGGCTTTCTCCTCCTTGATATAAGGTACATAACGTAGCGGAGAGGTAAAGCGATTAATGAACTCGTCCATAGTCTGCTGCCCTAGTCTTAAATCATGGAACTCTCTCGCTTTCTCATCATAGAAGCGCTCAGTTAGGTACCTTTCTTTGAAGTATTTCTGAAATTTCTCCCATGTAATGGTCCGTTCACTAACCCCCTTAACAATCTTGATTTCCTCCCACCACAAGGTTGCCTTACCTTGTAGCTAGAAAATAGCCAGTCTCGCCTTCAAGTTGTGATCATACTCATACAACTGAAAATATTTATTCATATTTATTAACCATGCTTCTGCTGCCTCTTCCTGTTCGCCATCGAAATGTGGGGGTTTAATTTTCCAGAATTCTCCCTGCAGCTCCATTTTCTGACGTTTTGAGGTTTGCTGTTGTGGTACATTGCCAGAATGATCCTCTTTGCTTACTGAATTTTCAGGTACATTCTGAAAGTCTTGCTCCTCTGTCACCCTCTGATGTTCCGCGCTGGGGTTAGATAAAGGTGGATTTTTCCTGCCCGACAAACTCTTCAGAATTCTTTCTTGTTCTACTGTCAAACGTCCATTGTCTTCACGCAAGCGTGCCATCTCATTTTTCAACTCCTGAACGGTTTCCAGTATGGCAAGATTGGTACTTCGTGTTTCCTCACCCAACTGTACCCACAACTCTGGTTCTCCCAAGGGTTACTGCCGTCTCCTTGCATTTCGCTGTTTTTTTCTTTTTTTCTTTTTGGCTTAACTGCTAACTGTTATAATTCTGTGTGTCACCCCTTCATAGAAAGAACAACAGTTAAGTAAATTATCAGTTCTCATATATATATGCATGGTGTATGCTTCTGCACAGTGAAACATGTCATGTTTGAGGCCACAGTGTTGTAACTGGGCTCTGATACCAATTTGTCACATCCTCATTACTATACAAATAAACAAAAAAAATTTACGCATACCATGCAAACTGACTTACTACTTTGCATACTCTCTAACTAGGTGTTACCGCATGTAATGCATTATCAACATGGTGCATCTACCCACCATTAAACTATATAACAAGGTTTAATTTATGTGATTATTTTTTCATCACTTTACTATGTTGTTATACGGTGAAATGATAATTATGTTGACATGGTGTTTGGGTTGGTGGCATTGACTTACAACTAAATCATTAACCTTGTGACCCTACCCAGTACGTAATGTATTAATCAGGTGCGGAGTTAGGTGGTCTCACCGCAGCCTCTGCAGGTGCAAGATCACTTGGTGTCTTTATGAGTGTAGTTCACCGCTTGGCAGGTGGTATGTCCGGCCCACCCTGCCATGTGACCGCTCGGCCTTGGGCACCTTGGATACTCCACTACAGATTCCCGCCAACAATCGTCGGTCAGGATCTGCATTTCAGATCCAACGGAGGGAAATGGTTAAGGGTTTTAGGGCAGCTCAAAACCCCACCAGAGCGAGCCCAGCACCCATTCCTCATAGTTTCCTCCGACTCCTCCGGGTGCTTTGATGCCGGTTCGAGACCTCAGGCTTCGTCCTCACCTCTTGCTCGTCCTCAGGAAAATGTGAAGAACTTTCTATTACGCCTGCAAGGTAATGGTTAACTGGTTTAACTTTAGAGCTTGCATTTCGCATGACTTTATCTATTGTCTGCTTACGGCTCATTCTAACTTTGTGCTCTCACTGCAAAGTATGCAAGTGGGTTCGGTCCTGCCTTTTCGGCAATGTCACAGCCTTTAAGCTCAACATTACTGCTCTCTCGGTAGCCACAGGTGAGTTCTTTACTCCTGATACCCTTTTCCTTGAATATTAGAGCTCGGTAGTTCCTTGTTTTAATAAGGTCGAGGGTTTGATTGTGGCAGTCCGCCGTTTAAACGCTGGTTGACCCTTCTTCAATCGGTTGAGGTACTTACAGGCGGACCCTCACCGTTTACATATGGTTGTTATCTTGTTGGATCTATGATCAGCACCGGGAGCGCACAGTCCATGGCGAACCGTGTACTCTGTCTCTTCTTTCTGTAATTTTGTTTAGGGTTTAATCGCCCCTGTTGGCATTTCTAGATATTGGGCTTGTCTGTAATGGATATTCGATATTGTATAAGACTGAGTCTTAATGCATAGACATGATTTATGAATCTGTGTTTTTAATGTTGAGTTTCCTGTTATATAAATAAACACTTGTGCGATAATGCCCGACCAGGGTTTACTATCGAGGTATTTGTTTTCTTTAGTTCATATATATATATATCTGTGTATAACCGAGCATGGCTCTGTTCGAACCCTTTTACTTGCCGTGTACTGAACATTACTATTGAAATGGTTACATGCTTACAGTTTTAGGGAGTAACGTTTCGATACTCTATATGGTTTTTGCCAAGGTTATCTGGTTATAAGCTCTACCAGTTTACTGTATTCGTCATACTATATTCGTCATACTATATTCTTTTCATTTAACCAGTCATATATTACGCATGTATAGATTATTTCTGCAGGCATAAGCACGGTTTCATAATACTGTCGTTACGTTTTCCTTATCATTTATATGTTGAACCGACTCCTCGGTGATAGTAGCTATGAATGTGGCTATTTACTGTTGAAGGTTGTACAACTAGGGTATGGTTCTCCATCCCGTGCATTTGCAGAATACACTTATTTCCTTTTTAATCTGGATAGTATACTAGTCTCTTGCTTTTCAATCAAATTACAGCTATGCATGTATTTGTTCCGGCCTGTGAACGTGTATTATTCTCGGACCTACCGCCGGCATTAATACTCAGGCTCAAATGTTTCAACTTATTCTTATATTAGCATGATTTGATAATAGTTTTGTTTGCATGCAATTGCCCGACAACTGGATCTGTTAATTGTTTGCTTACTCGAGACTATCTCTGTCTCCTTGTCTGTATTGTATTATGCTAGTCATTATATACTCTGTTGTTAACTCGGAACCACACTCGTGTAACTTTAATATCATTTTAGCAGGTTTTGGGTCATGCCTAACATTTATATCTAGACAGTTATACTATTATCATAACGGTAATCTTTGGAATAAAACACAGTATCAATTAACCACTGTAATTTCTACTGCACTTTCCTTATTTTTAATTTCAACAAAGACTCTGTAACTGGAAACCGTACCTAGTTCACCAGAGTCATGAGCAGGTACCTAAGCAAGTCTTCTGTACCTTGATTCTGCTCTTCCACCCAGCCATGAGATCCATCCCTCAGATGGTTTTCTCCCCCCGAGCCATCTTGCAGGCCTCAAGCCCTCAACAAGAATCTGTGCACCTTGTGCCTGGTTATCTGGTCCCTACCAAACTTAACCCTCTTTCTCTTGTATTTCTTTCCTCTTTTCTTAGGAAAAATCTCTTTTGTCTGTCCCAACAGCACAGAACTTCCTCCCTACATCCAGGACCTTTTCCTGTTTGGGAGGGCAGTTCCAATCAGTTATTACAACTGATCATTTTCTTTGAAATCCACCTCCCAGAGGCTGCCAACATTTCAAGAAAATATTTAATTTATTCAATAATGTAGTTTATCACAGTTTTGTTTCTTTTAAACATAAACAACAACTACTATATTGTCTTTTACCATAGTAAAATTCACATTTACATTTACTGGGGTTATTACAACTTAGGAGTAAGGAATGATAAGGTTTTTAAGACAAAATTGAAGGTTTTAATAGAAAAATTGTTGTCATAAGAGGGATCCATAAAAGAGATTTATCCTCACCATACTATGGTTATTATTAATTTGTAAATAGGTTTTATTACAATACTATGGGATAATGACATGGCTTATCAATATCATACGCTCAAAAAATCATAACTCAGTTCATATGACACGTATTCTTTTTAAAATAATTAATTTAATTAATAGGAAAAAGAAACATAGCTACTTTAAAAATAAAT
>APFE030788381.1:129016-166683 GCA_000404065.3 Pinus taeda
CTTCAAATTCCCTCTCTGGCTCAAGAACTCTAAGTCCCTTTTTCAACAAGGCAACCACAATTTGCCTCAACCTCCTCTACAATTGTCGCCAAATCACTCTCTTTCCCTTCAATGGAAAGAGCCATTTTCTATTCTGATTTTCCTGCTCTTGCAGCCATTCTTCTAGTACCTGCAACTGTACCTTTATTACTGCGATCTTTCTTTCTCGAACTTCTGCAGTCATCTCATCTCGGCGGCATTTCTCTGAACCTCTTCTTCCTCTAGAAAAACTCCTTTTGCCTCTTGCATCACCTCCTGTGGGTGCATGCTGGGTTGAGCTATGGCTAGCTCCTTCTTTAGGTGCTGTAGATCTTCCTCTACCACCTTGACTTCCTTTTCCTCTGAAAGTCCCTCTCCCTCTGGCACACTGCTTCCTCATGAGTTTCTCACTCACCATGAGTTGTACTAGCCTCTGCAACAACAATCTCTCTTGCTGCCACTTACCTCACCAAGCTCTCGTCACTCAGTCTTTTGTTAAGTACTGGTTCACTGCCTCTGGAACCTCTTGAGCACTCCTCTGCTCTCTCTAGGCTATCTCTTCAACTCACTTTTCTCTTCAGGACACTGCAATTGTCCTCCTTTTTCAGCCTTTAGCTGAATGCCAAGTTCACTGGCATCATCTTCTCTGCAACCATAAACTTCAATCATAAATTTCAACTCAAAAAATCATCTCACCTTTAAGATCCTGCATGATCTTGTCCTCTTTCCACTTCTGCAATCTTCTTCACTGCATTTGTGTATGCTGCATATTAAATTTAAAAATCTGATCTTCCATTCAATCATTCATCATGCATTCAAAAAAACACACTTCAATTCTCATTTGTACTCATTCAAAAAAAAAAAAAACAAACATCTTCAACAGAGCATTCCCGCTCTGATACCACCTGATGCAGGTAAGGCCTGCAAATAACCAGGATCTTTTTTTTTTCACTAATGCATATAAACATGCATCTCCCAAAGTTGCTCAAATAAAACTCCAAGTACAGAAATTAAACATGCAAACTCTTCAACCTGTGCTTCAACCATACTTTTATAAGTGACAGCTTTACTCCATTAATAACTTATAAAATATTCAAGCTTTGTGAACGCCTTTCCATGAGTCTTATAAAATACTTTAACCATCTATTCACGAGTATTTAAAACTCCAACCTCATGACTGCACAATTCAAAAAATTGAATTTGAATTTCATACCTTATGGCATTAATTTATCAGAGCTAAATCCCGTTATAAGTGAAAGGATTAAAAAAATTAGCGTGGTATAGAAAAAGGAACATATATAGCGTGGAAGGAACATATATTCGTTCATAGTTATATCACACCCATGCGCCTCAAATTAACTTCAACTACATGAAAATTTTCAATACTCCATGCGGAAGCTTAAAATTCCTCAATCAAATTTTCCATTACAACACCAACTCTTTGTACTGATACGCCTTGGAAATCGGCCTTTAGGGACGCCAACCACATTAAAGTTGCATAGTAATGTATTCAACAGTTACACTAACCGTAAGCTCGCCTCTCTTCTGTAGAAACCATGTTGCTTCACTCTAATAATGTCAACAGAGTTTCATTATAACATAATGACACTTTGCGTTCTGCCTTTCCCTTTTCCGAACAAACGCCCCTTTCCGCCAGCAGACAGGCTATGAAAGCCATAAACTATAGCACGCAATGCTCCTTTGAGCCAGAGGTTGTGAGTTCAACCGGTCACCATAATTAATTTATAGCAATGTTCTGCACCAACAGCTGGGAAACAATAATAAAGAAACACGCAGCGCTCCTTCCTCTTTTGTCTGTCTATCCTCTGTCGCCAAGATATTTTAATACACAGTTAATTATATAACACATGCAAATTCATTATGCCATGTTAAAAGGTATCGATAGAGAATGTCGAATGTAACATAAACTAGAGCATAGCCAATATGACTGTAATCATAAGCGGTAACTCCGCAAACGTACATGCTCATTTTTCCAAGCTCTCTGCGGAAATTCTAAAACATTATAGTAATTTCAAAATTCATATTAACAAGATAACATTTTGTTTCTTCAGAACGCCAAGAGGAATTTTCATAATAATACTTCTGGCATCGCTCCTCTCTCTAATGAGAGCTTTGCTGCCACTTTATTTTTATACATACATAAGGGATAGGTCTTCTCAGACCTTATCTTTTACAAAAGCAGGCTTTTTCCTTTTTATATAACGATTTAAAGCGTAAAGCTTTATTCTTCACTCTTATCCTAATTTTTAAACTGAAAAAGATAACATGCTTTATTCTCTACTCTTATCCTATTTTTAACTAAAAAAAACATAGAAATTGCAGGCTAAAGGACCCCACTACCTTGCCTGTAGATATTTTTTTTTTTTTTTTTTTTTGGAATAAGTTGGTAGACTTTTTCCCTCTGAGTCGCATGCTCCTGCATCAGAATATATGGCAGTTATTATATTAACATGATTATCAAAGAACCCATTAGAATGAAGAAGCAAAGAAGCCATTAGAATGAAGAATTCTAAGCAACTCAGGGGAAGGGACCTAACTAAAAAATGAAATGCATAGATTTGAAGATTATGGACATATATATTACACATTATGTATTCATTCATTGAATAATAGAAACAAAGCATAAAAAAGGTGTAGGACCATCTAACATATTCAAATAATTTTCCAACAAGTACATATCCATAAAAAGATAGTTTTACCTTTACAAGCTACATGGATTCAATGCCATGATTTTCTAAAACTAATTATTTATCTCAATATAACTTGAAACTCATAAAATATTATGTGAAACTAAGATGCATCTAAGCGAGTTTTGTTTCTCCCTTAAATGAGTTATATTCCACATGAATACCTTGGATCAATGCCAGTGATTCTTAGTACCCTCGGTTAATATCATTGGTCCTTTCTATTTTTTAATTATTTATTTTTTGTAGAATTATTTTTATTTTATTTTCACCATGTTAAAGTGTTTAAATTACATTACTTTACATAAGTTACACATCTTTACCATATTTAAATTTAAATTTTATTTTAAATGAGTCAAAATATTTACATTACATTGTGTTATGCATATTATATTCAAAAGTTACCAACCTTAAATTAACTATTTTACTTTAATTATTAGTATTTTTTTTATGTTATATAATTTTACTAAGTAAAAATATTAAACAAACGTTACACATCTCTACTCTACTGCCTTGATAGAGAAGTATATACTTGTCAATAAAATCATAGTATTTAACAAAATTGAACTTTTATACTCATTTAAGGACCACACACTTCATAATGAGAGGAATTATATTAGAATTAGGGTAAAAAAAGATATACGCACTAACAAAATTATCTATAAAAATGAATTGTTGCAATTCCTTAATTTCTCTTCTGACTATTAACCTCTTCTTCAACCCTTCTGACTTACATTTTTTTATTAGATGAGAATAACTAGAGTAACAGTAAATTTAGACCTTAGCTCCTTGTCAAATTAAGAAAAATTCCGTCAGGCCTTTAATTTAATATCTTAAAGCATAAGAATTATTATTTTTCATAATGAATACTAAAATTAGTCACACTAAAATCCACATAGTAAGATGCACCTAGTGATCTACCACAAACCGATCCACTAGAAGCCAACGCAAAGAAGAATTGGGAATCAGAAAATTCATACAAAAACCGAAGTTGTTCATACTAATTGAAATGTGCCAAGTAACATCATTAGGCGATGTTCGCAGAAGAATCCAAACACCATTGTCACTGAAACGACAGTAGACGGGAACGTAAATAGCGACTCATAGAAGAACACTGAAGATAACTCAACCTAGATACCATTTTTTGCACTGAAGGAAAGAGACCAGTGATCTAGAGCCACAGATATTTTATTTTGAGAAATTGTGTAACATTTTATTATTATTATTAATTTGTAAAGTTGTGAAATGAAAATACGATATGCAGAATTAGATTAGATTATTTATTATATGATTTATGTAGAAACTTTAATTCTTATCTTGCTTTATGAAATAAATTGCATAAAATAAAACACAATACACTTTATCAGTAAAAAAAAAAAAAGCTAAATAATTATTTTAAATATTATTGTACTCTAAGTCTATCATTTAATTGAGCAAGGATCTTACAATCGCTAAGTTATCTCCTCGCATCATTTTCCATAAGCACTTCTCCCATTGTTAACAAATACTTATAAAATAAAGCATATTACATCTCATGAATCATTAGCAATCTTAAATATCAGTAAGTTATCTCCTCGCATCATTTTCCATAAGCATTGCTCCTATCGTTGACAAATACTTAATAAAATAAAGCATATCAAATCTCATGTATCAATAGCAATCTTAAATAGTTCTTGCAATGTTAACCTACTTCGCATCTATCATGCTATTTAACAAGATTCAATAAAGTAAAGCATATCACATCTCATCAATCATTAGCAATCTCAAATAGTTCTTGCAATGTTAACATACTTCGCATCTATCATGCTATTTAACTAGGATATTATTATCACGAGGCTATCTTATCACATCATTTTGAATTAGTCATCGTTGCATTTGTTATCAAGATCTGATAAAATCAAACTAATATAAAAACTAATATAACATCATTTTTTATTAGTCATCGTTGCATTTGTTATCCACATTTGATGAAATCAAACTAATATAAAAAATAATATAATTTGAAAAAGTGTCAAACCTCCATTTACTATGTAAAAAATTAATTTTTTTTTAACATTTTTATAACCGATGGAATTATAGTCCCGAACCCCATGGTTATTCACTTGGTGACACGAATTGGTTAACATGTTAACATTGGTTTTCATTTATATGGGGATGTACAAGTATTTAGATTTTCATTGGAATCTTTGTTGGGTATCGCGCATGTTTTCCACGTGGCGTCCAGTCAGGTGATGACTCCCCATTCTCCCCTCGCCGTCACATAGCCTCCTTATTCGCTCCTGCGTGTAATTAATTCCTATCAGCTCCGTTTTGTAAGAGGCCAGCTGGCCGTCCCATCTCTGGTTTTGCGTGGTATACTCGCCTCATCTATGGTCGAGATCTTTCCTTGCCATCCAACGATGGCAGTCTTTCGTGGGCTTTCATCCTAATCTATCAATTGCTTTGGGTGGCAAAGTTCATTTGGTTTGGCAAATTTTTGTGCAGGTCTGCTCTGCATTCATCCCATGCGTTCAGCTCCAGAGAGCCAGAACTATAGACCCTACTTGAGAGCTGGCGGCCTTGACACCAAACCCTCAGGTATTCACATGAAACATGGTCTTACTTGTTCTTCTTTTTTTGTTTTGACTAAGAGCTCCATCATTGTATTAAAGGAGTTCTTGTTTTTGCGCATGGTTCATACAAACTACAGGGTGATTGATATTGAAGGGCATTCTGCAACACCGGGGCGAGAGTTGTCTTACATTGGTTGATATTTCCATTAGTGTTAAGTTTCTTTTGACAGAGTGCGAAGGCAATTTTCCTTGAAATTTTACAATAGCTCGCATTCCTTCCATAGTTATTTAAGTTTGTTGCGTGGGTTTCTCTCATGCAGGCTAGGCGCCTATCCACCCTGCAACGGCCTAGACTCGTCTAAGGGAAGCCCTCCTTCAGCATGCTAGAGGTCCAGGTATGGCAAAAGCCTTTCGGCCATGGCCTTGTCTGATTGTCTCGGAGGGTGCCTCTCCCAGTTTCATCCATATTTTGATAACTAATGGATATTGTGATAACTACTAGAGCGAAGGGTGTTTACATCCCTTCTATGCTCTAGGTTTTTCATTGGAATGACTTATGTAATTTAATTTTTCTACAGCTGGGCGTCCGACTACAGTTCCACTGCTCAGACATTATAGCTTTATAATCTTTAATACATATTGTGCACGTTTTGCTTTGGCACATTGGGGTTGTATAGTCTTTAATGTATATTGTGCACGTTTTGCTTCGCCACATTGGGGTTGTATAGTCTTTAATGCATACCGTGCACGTTTTGCTTCAGCACATTGATACTCTTATCTGCTGGATTGTAATTATTATGATGATCTACTGATTTGATATACAGATGGGTTCCTTGTTATATTTTTGTTTAAGGAATTGTCACGCCGCGGCTGGTCTGTACAGGAAATGTAGTTTTGTTTTCTATAAATCCATGGTCTTGCCAGCGTTTAATGATGTCAAGCATTTTGATTTAGATTGCATAGAAATATACAGTCACATGTGTTTTATTCTTTCGACCTTGAGTTGGTTTGTTCCACGTGCATGTGTCTTTTCATTTGAGAGGGTCCGATCCCTGCTTCCCAACTACAGTCTTAAATTTCTTTCCCACTAGCTTTTGCATGCTGCTAGGTCCTTGTCCTTGTTTAATTGTGGATGTTTGAAATGTTGAAGGTTGGCATTCCAACCCAACCTATTCACCCAACCATGCTCAATAACCAGCTTTTCGTTTAGGGTTCTTTGAATGTTTAGAGGAAACTTATGGAGCGGACTTCCTCACTAACCATACCTTAATATAGGGGTGGAACTCCTGCGACACCCTACAGTCTTGCATTAATCTCTACAATTTGAATTGATGATATTCATGGTTGTTGTATGCTCACAGTAAGGAAACGATGGCATTTTCTACTTATCTCTTGTCTTTATTTTTTGGAAAAAGCTCAATCCACCGTTACAAGCCAACTAAGAATATCTCTCAAGTTTAACCAGTTCTGTACACTCTATATTCTAGGTTTGTCTATGCATTGCACTATACTTCTCAATTGGTTTATTAATGTTTCCAAGAGCAATTAGTCTAATTTTCCATGTCTTCCTAAGGGTTTTCATTTTTCCTTCATTCGTTGTTGTCTGAGATTGGTTAATACATTCGATATGGTACCTCTCCATAAACTTACAATGGCAACCCCTACCAAATATGGTTACGCCCGTACCTCCTTACAAGTTTTAGTTCCAGCTTGAGGAAAAATTGTTTAACAAAGACGGTAACTGAGAGGTTCTCTAACTAAGTTCCATCCTCTTCTTGGCAACTTACTGCTGTTGTTACCCAAAAAATAATTTAAAGGGAGAACTACCTGTCCCCACAATTTTCAGTTTATTTTGAGTATACTTACACAAATTCTAAAAAGAACTGCATCCTACAGAAATTAAACATTTACTAATTTCAGGCCAGTATCTCACACCTATGTCATTTCCTGTAAGCGTACTTTCTTTTTGTTTTCCGAGGTAGGGTCACCTCTACTCATTGCAACTGGTCATCCACCCTACCATGAGATTGTCTTTTGAGACCAATATCCTCCCTAACTTGCTCAAAGACTAGATTCTTTGCTAGTTGTACGCGCTCTGCGCCCTTACCATCTAATCATCACTAGATGTGGTAAGCCCCTTTCCCTTTTTCCTATTGCCTATCCTCTACAACACAATTCTCCTTTCCTCTCCCCCTTTTTCCTTGAAACCATTCCACGGTTAGGGGGAAGGGTGGTCAGGGTTTTGCAACTATTTTTATTTTTAAAATATATTAACTTCTCTCCTCATAAGTTATATGATATCCCTGTTACTAGGAAATCATTTCTCATTTTCATTTATTGAAAAAAATATCAATTTATTCAACAGGTAATAATCATCATCCTTTAGTTTGTTTCTTTTTTTTTTAACTGAGGTAAATAAAAATATTTACATTAGTCTGGGGATATGACATCACCCCCTCCTAAAATTAGACATCGTCTCGATGTCCTTCGATTACAAACAGCCCTGGGTAAGCCCGCTTCTTGAGTTCTTTATCCTCCCAAGTGGCCTCATCAGGCCCAAAGTGCTACCACTGCACTTTAACTTGGGTAATATCCCACTTCTGCAGCGTTAGTTCTCTCCGGTTGAGGATGCTCAGCGGTTCGACCTGGATTTCTCCTTCCGGTTCTATCTAAATATCCTACCATTTAATCACATGTTTAGGATCATAAACATATTTTTTTAACATGGAAACATGAAAAACATTGTGGACTCGTATGTGACTCGGGAGAGCGAGCTGGTAAGCTACTGGCCCAATTCTTTCTAAGATCTGGAATGGTCCACAGTATCATGGTGCCAACTTAGCACACTCACTCCACTGTAATGTGATGTTTTTTTCTCGAATTCTCACATATACATGATCACTGACTTGATACTCCTTAAACCTCCTTTTTCGATCATCGAAGTTCTTTTGCCTATCCTGAGCTGCCTTCAGTTTAGCACGTACCTTTTTAACCAGTCCTCCATTTGCTTAAGCATTTCAGGACCTAACATCAATTTGTCTTCCGGTCCAATCCAGCTCGAGGGGGTGCGGCACTTCCACCCATACAATACTTCAAAAGGCTCATTAGCAATGATTTGAGGTAGCCATTATTATAAGCGAACTAAACCAAGTGTAGATAATCCTCCCACTTGGTTGGTTGTTTCATCACATATGCTCTTAACATATCTTCCACCACTTGGTTGACCCGTTCGGTTTGCCCTTCAGTTTGAGGGTGATAAGTTGTGCTAAATTTCAGCTCAGTCCCTAATTCCTCAAACAATGTTTTCCAAAATACTCATGTAAATTTCACATCATGGTCTGAAATTATGGTCTTTGGTAACCCATGTAGCTTAAATATATTTTGCATGAAAACATGGGCAATCTGCACAACTCTATATGTGGATTGCACCAGTATAAAATGTGTTGACTTACTTAGCTTGTCCACCACCACCATGATGGAATTGTTATTTTTCCTTGACTTAGGCAAACCTGTTATAAAATCCATAGAGATGGTTTCCCACTTCCATTTCGGGATGGGTAATGGTTGTAATAATCCCGCAAGATGTTGGTGTTCTGCTTTAATTTGCTGACATTCTAGACACCATGCCAAATAAACAGGCACATTTTTCTTTATACCCAGCCAATAATATTCCTTTCAAAGTGCAGTGATTATCTTTTGATATCTCGGGTGTCCAGTGTAATGACTCCTATGATACTCATCTAATATCAGATTTTTAATATTGTTCTGATTGGGCACAAACAACCTTCCTTTGTAATATAACATTCCATCAGCATCCAAAGCATAATCCGACTATTTTTCTTCGCTGGTCAATTGCTGAATTTGTTGTTTTATTTATTGATAAACATCATCATGTTCGACAACCTTTTTAATCATTTTCCCTAAGGGGCCTTTCCTTTCACTGCAGGAAATTTCGTATAGGCATTGCAATTTTCGACTCAAAGCATCCACCACCTGATTCTCCTTCCCTTTTTAAATGTTTGATCTCAAAATCAAAACCACTCAGGAAATCCACCCACCATGCTTGACTTGCATTTAGAGTGGGCTGGCTAAAATAATTGCTCAGACTGTGGTGATTTGTCAATAACAAAAATTTTCTTCCTATAAGGGAATGTCACCACATTTTCAGGGCGTGAATCATAGCTGCCAATTCTAGATTGTAAGCAGAATATTTCTGCTCATGCTCTTTTAACTTTTTTGATTCATATGCTATCACTTTCCATTCCTGCATTAACACACCTTCTACCCCTTCCTTACTTGCGTCAGTAAACACCATATAATCTTTACTAGGATCGGCTATGCTTAGAATGGGTGCTGTGGTGAGAAAGTATTTGAGTTGTTCGAAACTCTTTTGACATTCAGAGGTCCACCTGAAAGTTCTTCCCTTTTTCTGTAAGGATGTGATTGGATAGACTACTTTTGAAAATCCTTTGACAAACCATCGGTAATAGCCTGCTAGTCCCATGAAAGATCGGATTTCTACCACATTTTTGGGTACCAGCCATTCCATTATGGTCAATATCTTTTCAAGATCCACTGCGATCCCTTCTTTAGTGATGATATGCCCCAAATATTATATCTGCTCTTTAAAGAATTCACATTTACTGAACTTAGCATATAATTGGTGTTCTCGGAGGGTTTGCAATACTAACCTGAGGTGCTCCTGATGCTCCTCCATAGTCCGAGAGTAAATCAATATATCGTTAATAAAGATCAGCACAAATTTATCCAAATACCGATGAAACACACTGTTCATCAGACACATCAAAGTAGCGGGGGCATTGGTCAACCCGAAGGGTAACACCACAAACTCATAGTGGTCATACCAAGTTCTAAAAGCTGTCTTAGCTATGTCTTCCTCTTTAATCCGGATTTGGTGATACCCTGATCATAAATCAATCTTTGAGAAAAATGTTGCTCCCTTCACCTGGTCGAACAACTCATCAATACGGGGTAGAGGGTACTTGTTTTTTATTGTCAATTTGTTTAATTGATGGTAGTCCATACACATGCGGAGGGTCCCATCCTTTTTCTTAACAAACAATACCGGGGCTCCCCAAGGGGACACACTCGGATGAATGTACTTTTTGTCCAACAGCTCCTGTAATTGTATTTTCAACTTCATCAATTCTAATACGCTCATTATGTAGGGTGCTCGAGAAACTAGGGCTACTCTTCGCACCAATTCGATGGTAAATTCTATGTCTCTTTTCGGTGGCAACCCGAGTATCTCTTCCGGAAACACATCGGAAAATTCTTGTATCATAGGAATATTCTCCATTGTGGCTGTTTTATCTTTCGAGTTGGCATAACCTACTTGGATAGCATAAATCTGACATCCTTTCCTAATGCATTCGGCTAATTGTGAGGCGATTATGGGTCGTATTTGCACTGGCCGCTTGGTTCCCTGCATCTCTTGTTTTATTCTAAGCTCATCCCTATAATTGATAGTCTTGGTTTTAGAATTAATTATGGACCAGTGTTTTTCTAACTAGTCCATACCAATCAATATATCGTACGAGCCAAGACGAAGCACATTTAAATCTGTTGTAACTAACTGTCCTTCAAATTCCACCATGGTCGGCTGGTCCTCCGCCTGGCGATCTTCCAAAGAGGCATTAATCTTTGGTAGACTTCGTCCTACATCACCAACTGTAGAGGCTTCGTAGACCTGGGAAACCTGTTCGGCTCCTTTTTTCTAGGGACAGTTTTTCACGTAATGACGTCCACCATAGCCCCAACATTGCACTGGAGGCCTTGCTGTCCCTTCGTTGTCTATCTTTTCCGAGTGGTTCATTAGTTCTGGACTTAATGGGGGGCTTTAATCGAAGCGAATTCTTCTATGAGTTTTTGCTGATTTGCCCCTGGGCGAATCCTTTGTTCCGACCACCGTGATTACCTTTAGTACTTCCAACTAGCCTGTTGCCTTTCTTATCGACCCATTTCTTACCCAGGATTTCTCCCTTTTGCTTGCTCTGCTGGTAGCAAATTCGGGCTTTGTGTATAGCCTCATCCATCGTCTTTGGGTTGTCAAATTCGATTCTTTCCTGCATACTCACGGGTAAACTACTTACAAGCCTATGTACTTTAGCTTTTTCTTCTCGAATATAGGGCGCATACCAGAGCAAAGAAGTAAAATGAGTGATAAATTCATCCATAGTTTGCTGCCCCAAACGCAGATCATGAAATTCCCTTGCCTTCTCATCATAGCAGCACTCAGTCAGGTACCTTTCCTTAAAGTATCTTTGAAATTTCTCCAAAGTGATGTTCTGTTCACTTAATCCTCTTACCATCTTAACATTTTCCCACGACAAGGTGGCCTTTCCCTGTAATTGGAAAATGGCCAACTGTGCCTTAAGGTTGTGATCATATTCATATAGCTGGAAGTATTTGTTCATATTAATCAACCAAGCCTTCGTTGCTTCCTCCTTTTCTCCATCAAAATGTGGTGGTTTGATTTTATGGAACTCCCCTTACAACTCTATCCATTGCCTTTTAGATGTCTACTCTTCGGAAACATTATCAGAATGTTCCTCCTCCCTTCCTTCCGACTCTTTGAGTTCTGTGTGGTGGTTCTGTTCTTCTGACATTCTTTGTTGCTCAGCACTGGGATTCGATGGATGTTGATTCTGTCTATCAGATAGGATTTTTATAATCCCCTCCTGTTCCATAGTTAACCTTGCATTATCTTCCCGTAATCGGGCCATTTCATTTTTTAGCTCTTGTACTGTCTCCAAAATTGCCAGGTTGGTATTGCGCGCCTCCTCTCCTAGCTATACCCATAATTCAGGACTATTTCCAGTACCCATTGTAGGTCCTTGACCTGCCACGAACCTGTGTGACCCACTGTCTGTTCTCCTCATATTGTCAGTCCTATGTTTCCTGTTCTTAACATACGACAAGTAACAGTGGAAAGGTCAACACAATATCTGTTTGTTTAATTACTCAATAGAGATGAAATAAGTTGTATGTACACAATTTGTTTTATAATTTTCAATTCCCAGAGGCCACAGTTTTTGTAACTTGGCTTTGATACCACTTGTCACACCTCCGTTTACTATGTAAAAAAAAGGTAAATTACTTTTTAAAATTTTTATAACCAATGGGATTATAGTCCCAAACCCCCATGGTTATTCACCTAGTGACATCAACTGGTTACCATGTTAACATTGGTTTTCATTTATATGTGGATGTATGAGTATTTAGATTTTCATTGGAATCTCTGTTGGGTATCACGCATGTTGTCGACGCAGCATCCAGTCAGGTGATGACTTCCCATTCTCCCCTCGCCATCACATGTCCTCCTTATCCACTCTCGCGTGTAATTAATTCCTACTAGCTCCATTTTGTACGAGGCTGACTGGCTGTCCCATCTCTCATTTTACGTGGTATACTCACCTCATCTATGGTGGAGATCTTTCCTTACCATCCAACAGTGGCAGTCTTTTGCGGGCTTTCATCCTAGTCTATCAGTTGCTTTGGGTGGCAAAGTTCATTTGGTTTGGCAACTTTCTGTGTGGGCCTGCTCTGCATTCATCCCATGTGTTTAACTCCAGAGAGCCGGAACTATAGACCGTGCTTGAGAGATGGCGGCCTTGACGCCAAACCCTTAGGTATTCACATGAAACAGGGTCTTACTTATTCCTTTTTTTTGTTTTGAATAAGCGCTCCATCGTTGTATTAAAGGAATTCTTGTTTTTGCTCATGGTTCATACAAACTATAGCTTGATTGACATTGAAGGGAATTCCACAGCACCGGGACGAGAGCTATCTTACGTTGTTTGGAATTTCCTTTAGTGGTAAGTTTTCTTTTCACAAAGTATGAAAGCAATTTTCCTTGAAATTTTCTAGTAGCTCCCATTCCTTCCATAGTTATTTAACTTTGTTGCATGGGTTGCTCTCATGCAGGCTGGGTACCTGTCAACCCTGCGGCGACCTAGAATCATCTAAGGGAAGCCCTCCTTCACCATGCTAGAGATCTAGGTATGGCAAAAGCCTTTCGGTCGTGGCCTTGTCTGATTGTCTCGGAGGGTGGTTCTCCCAATTTCATCCATATTTTGATAACTAATGGATATTATGATAACTATTGGAGCGGAGGGTGTTTGCATCCCCTCTATGCTCCAGGTTTTTAATTGGAATGACTTATGTAATTTAATTTTTCTAGAGTTGGGCGTCCGACTACAATTCCACTGCTCGGACATTATAGTTGTATAATCTTTAATACATATTGTGCACATTTTGCTTCGGTACATTGGGGTTGTATAGTCTTTAATGTATACTGTGCACATTTTGCTTCGTCACATTGGGGTTGTATAGTCTTTAATGCATACCATGCACGTTTTTCTTTGGCACATTGATACCCTCATCCAGTGGGACTGTAATTATTATGATGATCTGCTGATTTAATATACAGATGGGTTCCTTGTTATATTTTTGTTTAAGTAATTGCCGCGTTGCGGCTGGTCTGTACAGGAAATGTAGTTTTCTTTTCTATAAATCCATGGTCTTGCTAGCGTTTAACGATGTCAAGCATTTTGATTTAGATTGCATAGAAAAATGAAATCCTATGTGTTTTATTCTTTTGACCTTGAGTTGGTTTGTTCCATGTGCATGCGTCTTTTCGTTTAAGAGGGTCCGAGCCCTGCTTCCCAACTACAATCTTAAATTTCTTTCCCACTAGATTTTGCATGCTGCTAGGTCCTTCTCCTTGTTTAATTGTGGATGTGTGAAGTGCTAAAGGGTGGCGTTCCATCCCAACCTATTCACCCAACCATGCTCAATACCCAGCTTTTCGTTTAGGGTTCTTTCACTATTTAGAGGAAACTTGTGGAGCGGACTTCCTATCGCGTCTATGCTATGACTGACCCTACCTTAATATAGGGGTAGAACTCTTGCGATGCCCTACACTATTGAGTTCATCTTTGCAATTTGAATTTATGATATTCATGGTTGCTGTATGCTCGCAGTAAGGAAACGATGGCATTTTCTACTTATCTCTTGTCTTTATTTTTTGGAAAAAGCTCAATCCAACGTTACAAGCCAACTAAGAATATCTCTCGAGTTTAACCAGTTCTGTACACTCTATATTCTTGGGTCTGTCTATGCATTGCACTATACTTCTTAATTGGTTTATTAATGTTTCTGAGAGCAATTAGTCTAATTTTCCATGTCTTCCTAAGGGTTTTCATTTTTCTTTCATCTGTTGTTGTCTGAGATTGGTTAATACATTCGGTATGGTACCTCTCCATAAAATTATGGTGGCAACCCCTACCAAATACGGTTACGCCCGTACCTCCTTAAAAGTTTTAGTTTCAGCCTTAGTGAAAATTGTTTAATAGAGACGGTAACTGAGAGGTTCTCTAAATAAGTTCCATCCTCTTCTTGGCAGCTTACTGCCGCTGTTACCAAAAAAATAATTTAAAGGGAGAACTACCTGTTCCCACCATTTTCCCTTTTTTTTGAGTATACTTACACAAATTCTAAAAAGAACAACATCCTACAGAAATTAAACATTTACTAATTTCAGGCTAGAGTCTCAGACCTGTGTCATTTCCTATAAGTGTACTTTCTTTTTCTTTTCCAAGGTAGGGTCACCTCTGCTCATTGCAGATAGTCATCCACCCGACCATGAGATTGTCTTTTGAGACCAATCTCCCCCCTAGCTTGCTCAAAGACTATAGTCTTTGCTAGTTGCACGCGCTCTGCGCCCTTACCATCTGATCATCACCAGACGTGGTAAGCCCCTTTCGCTTTCTCCTACTGCCTGTCCTCTACAACACAGTTCTCCTTTCCTCTCCCCCCTTTTCCTGGAAACCATTCCACGGTTAGGGGGAAGGGCGGTTAGGGTTTTGCAACTATTTTTCTTTTTAAGATATATTAACTTCTCTCCTTAGAAGTTACATGATATCCCTATTACTAGGAAATCATTTCTCATTTTCATTTACTGAAAAAAAAAATATCAAATTATTCAACAGGTAATAATCATCATCCTTTAGTTTGTTTCTATTTTTTAACTGAGGTAAATAAAAATATTTGCAGTAGTCTGGGGATATGACAAAAAAGGGAAACAAATATTTAAAATAATAAAAATATAAAATATGTGAAATAAAATATCACCATATATATTTAGATTGAGCTCAATTTTCAGGAGAACAAAGTAGCAAATTACTCTACAATATCATAAATTAAATTAAAACATATTATATAAATATTGAAAATATATATGAAACAAAATATTAGGATTTTTAATGCTATTTCATTATAAGTTGGACATATACTTCAAGAATCCCCTATCAAAATGGAACAAGCACCCTTATTACTCCTTGACTTGCCAAGGCCGGAATATACCAATCTATTTTCTTGTTGACCAATAATAGTTTAGCATTGGCCATGACAACTTATAATGTTCAACTTTATAAATCATTACACTATTCTTTTTATTTTAATTTAAAAATAATGTTTTTGACATGTGTCCCATACCAACCATGAAATTTAGTCACCCTGAATATTCACCAATTTTGATGGGGATCATGGTTAGTATCTAGTAATCAAAATAAAACTAAAACTAAAACTATATTTAAGTAAATAATAATTGTATTTCCTAAAACTCAATGAAATTAATAATTCACCCAAAGTAAAAAGTAAATTAAAAAAAATCAATAATTCAACCTAAAGTACAAACTAAAAAGTGATAATATAAAAATATATTAACTGAAAATCAAAATAAAATTATGAGGTTAAACTAATCTAAATTATTATAATTATTGAAGCAATAACTTATAAACAACATTTATAACTAAATGAAAACCACTAAAAGTATAAACTATAATGCTATTAACTAAAATGGAAGGAAATTAATAATACAACCAAACTAAAAAAATAAAGTAAAAATAATTCAGTCAAAGTAAACTACAAATTAAAATGTAATGATATAAAAAAATATATTATTAATACAACCAAAGAGAAAATAAGGTAAAAAAATCAGTAATTCAAACTCAACTACAAACCATAAATAATAAGATAAAAATATGTTAACTAATAATCAAGATAAATTTATGAAGTTAAGTTAAACTAAATTATTATAAAAATTGAAGTAACAAAACTAAACTAAATTTATAATAATATAAAAGTATATTAATTAAGAACCAAAATAAATTTATAAAGTTACACTTAACTAAATTATTATAAAGGCTAAATAACCAAAATAAACTAAAAACTAAAAGTTAAAATTAAATGAAATAAAACTAAATTAATGAATAAATCACATTTAAGAAAAATTATAATCATGATACCTAAAAATGAATGAAATTATTAATACAATTTCATCGTAAGGTTACAGAGCTTTGTTAATGTAACATTTTTTCAGTTCTTTGTGTTAATTTGTATGGACAGTTATGATTTTATAATGTTGGATTTTGTTGCAGATCTAACTAATTTGTATGGATAGTTATCATTCTGTAACGTTGGATTTTGTTGTAGACCTAAATTTTTTTCAGTTCTTTGTGTTAGTTTGTATGGATTGTTATTATTCTGTAATGTTGGATTTTGTTGCAGAGCTTTAACTAGATTCAAGTAAGAGCATACTTTAGAAATCAAGCTTGCATTTGTGCTTGCATTTATTCTGGATTTCTTGGCCTAATTTTTTAATACATAAATGCTTTCAAAAAGATTCCGCAGGGTTTCGATCCAAACATATAACGAATTTGAAAATTAGCCAGCTCCCTAAACTTTTGGTTATGTCACTGCTGATCCTAAACTTTGTTGTAGTCTTATACCCGTTACTCTTAACGTTAATATCCTTTTTAGTTGACTTTTTATTTATTTTATATGGAATATAATCTGGAAAATCTAGTTTATGACACATTTCAAATTATAAGACATTTGGTTGTACACTGTGTATATGCTGTCAAGCTAGTCTTGTCATGATCTCACAAAAATATTATTTATTAAAAATGTAATTATGCATGCAATTTAATTTTTGGATTTACCAATTAATAATTCATAACAACATCCTTACATGATAAAGTTATGGATATGAGTATCTTGCGTTGATATTTAGATTGGAGTTATTTTTTAAAATATATTGTGAAATGGAGTTTAATTTTGTTTATAAAGTTATAGATGTGGATATCTTGCATTGATATTTAGATTAATTTTATGGGGTTATTTTTTTAAATAAGTTTTAAATAGAGTTTAATTATATATATAGGTATATATAAAATAATGAAATAATTAATAGATAATATTAATTTATGATTTTAGTTTTGTATGGTAAATAATTTGGTTTAATAGAGATATAGGTTGAAGTTTTGGAATATTGTTGTAACTGTAGTAATATTTGTACTATTTGTATTTAATATAATAATTAATAGTCAATATTTGTAGTTGTTCATTTTTATTGCAAAACTACTCAAATAATGTTTATTTTTATGCAAATTGGCAAGACAATTGAAAATGTGTAGATTTCAATGAAAAAAATGTCGATTTACTGATTTTGTAAAATACAAGTGGGTTTCATTTCATTATCACATTAAACACTATTTCCATTAGTTCCGTGCTTTATAGGTTTTATATAATGTACGTGGGTTTCATTTTATTATCACATTAAACACTAATTCCATTAGTTCCATGTTTTTTCTAAGATGTTTTTTAATTCTTAAAATAAATTCAATTCCAACTAAAACTTTTCTAAAATTAAATTAATTTTGGAAATGTTGTGGTTGAAAATAAAAAGTATTGGATTCCGATATGGTCATAAGAAAAAGGTTATATGCATATATTCCACCAAAATTCTTTCTTTACATTATTAGAATACATTATTAGAATTCACTCTTGAATATAAACATCAAACAATAATTAAACCACTTTTATGTAGCTTCAATTTAAACCACCTTAATTATATATTTTATCTTTTCTAATTAAACCACTTTTATGTAGCTTCAATTTAAACCACCTTAATTATATATTTTATCTTTTCATTATATTCCATGCTTATTAGAATTGATATTTCCCTCTATAGGAAAAGAATTATACACTAATTTGTATTTTGAATCCCTAATTACTTTTTTTTAATCTAAAATAATGTATGGAATAGTATAAGAATTGGTTGATTTATATAAATAGTTGAATACTTAAAAATAATAAAATATTATAATTTTTAATATTTAAATATGTTGGAATTTAGTGTTTAAATTTTTAAATTATTGTTTATATTATATATTTAAATATATAATTGGTTAATTTAAAATTCTCTTTCTATTTTATGTAAAAAAAAATATTTTTCTTCCTTATTATATATTAATTTATTTTATATTATTTTCAACTAAAATAGTATGTGTTTGAATAACAGTAATTTATTTTATATTATTTTAACATAAAATTAGTATGTGTTTGAATTAACAGTAATTTATTTATATTATTTTAACATAAATAGTATGTGTTTGAATAAACATTTTCAATCATGCATTTGGAAATAGTGTTTTCAAAGAATTTTACCAAAATGTCAACTTACATTGAAAATTATAATTATATTATATATATATATATATATTTCAATGGTCTTGCCTTGACTTTGATTTTAAGCATTACAGTTAGGGAATTAAAAGGAAGTGCAACTATAAGTCGATAAAAAGGAGAGTACGAAGAATGAGGGTGAACAATAATTTTTGAATCAAAATGGTTTAGAGATTTTAATCCATTTTTACTTTACATGCAAAATACATTATCATGAATATTATCATGTTTACTCAGTTCTCATTTTTTCATTTATATATTTTTTCATTTATATCATGAATACTATCATGTTTATTGAGTTCAGATTTTTTTTTTGGTAAAGTACATATTTTTATATATATAAATTTTCTTGTAAATGCATTATTAGTTGATATTTATTTATAAATTTCCTAGCATTCTATGAAAGACATATAACTTTTGTTGAATTTTAATATAATATATATATATTAATATATATATTATATATATTTTATGATTAAATTTGATAATGTATATAATAAATTAATCTTTCTATAACCATTTGTATTTTAATATGTAATTATTTTACTAAACTCATACAAAAACTATATAAAATTGTTGTTGATACTATATTTTTAATTTACTATTTATAGAATAGATAATATTCTTTAACTAACTCAGTAGCTTAAATGGTGGGGATTCTCGAGGATGCGAACTTCAATGTCAATAATTGAAATATGGTTGATTTGGTATATCAAAGACCTTATAATGAATTTGTGAATTTAACTTTACCTACCTACAACCCTCCCTAGTCGGTCACCCTCATGCGATCTCGAGCTGAATCCCTGGGCTTACCTTTCCTTTTAAAAGACACTTGTCTTTCGTCCTTAGGGTTATTTGTCATTCTTTCTTATTGTTGCAATGCCTGACAGAAAGAGGAGGGTAAGGGTTTTGGCCATGAGACCGTTGGTAATTTGTGAAGGTTCTCTCTTTGTGTGAAATGGCTTTGCATTCCTCTCTTGCAGGGTCTCTGTCTTCGTGAGACGCACATTCTTGATATATTGTTCCTTTTATATTATTATCCTTTAACTTTCACTCAGATTTTCATAGTCTTGTATGTAATTTTTATGATTGTTTTTCCACGTGTTTAACAGTCTTCGGCTTCGCTCCTAGGCAACTCAGCTTCGTCACGCATAGGTAGGTTTTCATTGCAGTTCTTTCCTTCACATTTTGTTTTAGTCTTAATGATCGCTTGGCTCCTTTGTGAGAAGGTTAAACCCTTTGGTGACCTTACTCTGATGCAGTCTTGTTCGTGCTTGTTTTGTCTTCTCGCCTTCTAGTTCGATGGCTTGTGTCTCCCGATAAAATATCAACGCAATCCTTCGCTTATGCTCCTTCCAGTTATGTTTAACAATTGCATTCTCTTTTGGCTTTTTGACTTGGGTATTTTTTCGTGGTTGATGGTTTGGAATGTCGGTAACTCCTTGTTGTCTTCGAAACGCAAGAATCCCCTATGCGAAAAGGTTAGGGTCTTTCCCTTTGTAGCTACTAGTTTTAATTTCGTTAAAACTTAAAACCCCAAGAGGGTTTCCACTATACTGTATTTCTTTAATGGTTTGTACTTGCCCTGCATTGTTTGAATGCATTACCAAACTTGTGAGTAGGGTGGAACCCTAGCCATTTGATAATATGTATATTCTTTTATAACCCTTGTTGGGTTATTGTTCGAAACTATTTAGAGATTATTCAATGTATATTCTGGATTCTTTGAAATGAAATAAATTTAAATTTTGTTTACTAGAGAATTTTTTTAGAAACGTACTTTTGGTTTCCCCTTTATAATGTTGGTCTCACTTAGTTTGTTTCTTCTACAGTCTTGATTTGAAGCACGTTGTTCCTTCCTGGTTCAATTTGACTGTAATATAAGTTGTTGTTCCTCTTTGTTAATTCGAGTGTGTTTTGGTTAATTGTCCTGGTTTTTGTGCTATTGGTTTTTCAATCAAACAGAGCTCAGACTATAGTTAACAATCTATCTAGTTTTAAGTTGAAAACATCACATATAATTATAAGAAATTTATTATAATAAAATACTCCACACACATAGTTTATCAAATCAATTATTTATTATTATTATTCTTTCGTAAGATGGCAGGCCCCCACAATGCCGATTAGGTTTTATTTTTATGCCTTTACATGATTTCCACATGGTTGAGAAATTGTCTTTTAGTTACAGAATAGTTTCTTGAAACCAATTCCTAACATTTAACTAATCCCAATATAACTGTTCTTTTAATTTCAAATTACAATATCTGTGTGAGCCGAAATTTAACTTAAAACAAAAATAAAATAAAATTTAAAAACTTCTTCTTCTGTCCAGTAGAATAAGTCAATTGCAGCTGATCTCTTTCAGTTGGATGCTCATGCATCAGGCTCCCAGGGTAAATTAAACTCATGGCTCTTGTCCATGTGCTCTTCAATAGAGTACCCAACGCTTTGAATTTGGGCAACATCCAACCAAAAATAGTCCTCAATAGGACGGTCCTTCCAGTTAACCAGATAATGTAAATATTCCTTCTTTCGAGTCTTCGTGGCCACCTGTGTATTTAAAATCTGTTCAATCTCCAAAGGCTTTGCTGGAGGCATTTGTCTAATCCACGATTCTTCCTCATTCTGGGTGTCCCGTGTTCATCTCTCTAAATTGTCTTCTGCATCAACGGTAATGTAAGGGTACAGATTTGCCAAATTAAAAATGGGCGAGATTCCTATACCTGGAGGTAACTGCAACTCATAAGTGTTAGCAGAAAACTTTCAAAGGATTTTGTAAAGGCCCAATCTTTTTCATTTCCAATTTGTTGTATTCACCTTTTGGAAACCTATCCTTACATAAGTGTGCCAGTACCAGGTTTCCTACTTTGAACTGTACCTCCCACCTTTTAAAATATGCTTTCTATTTGTATTTTTGGCTATTGTCTTATAGCGTCAATTTTACTTGTTGATATAGATCACTGATTGCCTTCACGAAATCTTCGCCATCAACACTCTTGCACTCCAATTGACCCAAATCCCATAACTCATATATTCCACGTGGGTGCATTCCATATAGGATTTGGAAAGGGCTTCTTCTCGTGGTTCTGGTTCATGAGTCATTATAAGCAAACTCCATTTGTTCAAGCACACGATCCCACTATTTATAATTTTCACCAGCTTGACTCCTCAGCAGATTTCCCAGACTCTGGTTCACAACTTCAGTTTTCCTATCTATCTGCGGGTGATAAGCTGAGCTGATGTTAAAATTGATGTCTAATTTCTTCCGCAAGGTTTGCCAAAAATGGACTGTGAACTGTACATCCCTGTCCGAGATGATGAACTTCGACAAGCCATGTCATCTGATTATCTCTAGGAAGAACAAGTGTGATATATGTGTGGCATCATTGATTTTTCTGCATGGAATGAAATTCGTCATCTTGGTGAAACGATCCACCACCACCATGATGGAGTCGAATCCCCATTATGTCCTCGGCAGACCTAAGACAAAGTCCAAGTTGACTGAGTCCCATGGTCTGTTTGGAATGGGCAAGGGTGTATACAGCCTTGCATTTTGGCTACGACCCTTTGTTAGCTGACATACTTTGCATCTAACCATGAATCTTTGCATGTCTCTTCTCATCCTTGGCCAATAGTAAAAGTGGGTAAACTAATCCAAAGTCTTGTATATGCCAAAATTTCCAGCCAAACCTCAACTGTGCTTTTCCCGGATCAAGTTTTCTCTCATAGAACATTCTAGAATACACTATTATCCTCCTTTGAACAACAAAACCTCCTACATATTATAGTCCAAACATGGAGTATTGTCCCTCAACAGTGGATTTTGGAAAGCTTCATAAGATTCTTTAAAATCTACATCTGTTTCACACAAGTCCTTAAAATGTTCAAATCCTAATACTTGTACTGTGTTTTCTTATAGGATCAAACTTCTCCTGCTTAATGCATCTTCCACTTTGTTGGCTTGAGCATTGATGTGTTTCAAAACGAACGTAAAACTATGCAAGTACTCCACCCACATTACATGTTTATGATTCGTCTTATGCTACTACGTGATGTACTATAACACATAATTGTCCAAAAACAAGACAAATTCATTAGCTAGTAAATAATGTCTCCAATTCTTCAGTGCTTGGATGAATGCATAAAATTCTTTATCATAAGACATGTACCTCTACCTACTTTCATTTAACTTCTCGCTGACATAGGCTACTGGTCTATCTTCTTGCCTAAGTACTACACCAATGGCTATCCCACTGGCATCACAATGAACTTGAAAATGTTTGTTAAAATATGGTAATCCTAGAACTTCTTTTTCAGTGGCAGAAAACTCCTCTCAGCCGACTCTATCCAATGAAAAGGCTGATTTGGCTTCTTAATGGTGTCCACCAAAGGTGCACAAATTCCACTCAAGCTCTTAATAAACTTCCGATAGAAACTCTCCATTCCATGAAAACTTTTCACTTCAAACAAACTTTTGGGAGATGGCCAGCTAACTATGGCTACAACCTTCATTGGATCCATCTTCAACTCATTCCTAGAAATCACAAATCCCAAATAAATCAACTCTTCCTTGAAAAAAGAACATTTTTTAAAATTTATTAGCAATTTATTTTGCTGAAATTTTTCTAGTACATACCTGACATGTCAAAAATGTTCTTCCTTCATCTTGTTGAATATAAGTATATCATCTAGATATATGATCACAAATTTTCCAATGAATTCTTTCAGCATCTCATTCATCAAATGCATGAATGTACTGGGAGCATTGCTCAGTCCAAATGGCATGACCAACCATTCATATAAGCCTTCATTGGTCTTGAAAGTTGTCTTGCACTCATCACCTTCTCAAATCCTAACCTAGTGATAGCCAGTTTTTAGATCTATTTTTGAAAAGCATGTTGCTCCACTTGGAAAATCCATCATATCATCCATCCATGGTAAAGGAAGCTTGTATCTAATAGTAATCTTGTTTATCACCTGATAATCAGTGCACATTCGCAATTCACCTCCTTTCTTGGGAGCTAAAATAGTCGAAATACCACAAGGGCTCATACTCTACTGAATCAGCCCTTTATCCAACAACTCCTCTACCTATTTCTTGATCTCCTCATTGTCTTTCAAACTCATCCAGTAAGCAACCTTTTTTGGTAAACTAGCTCCTGGAATGAAATCAATATGGTGACTAATGATCTACTTGGGTGGTAATTTGTCTGGTAGATCATCTACGACAATATCACTAAACAATTGCAGCATGTCCTGTATTTCCTCAGGCAAGTCAGTAATTTTAGTATGTATCAATACTTCTCATGGTCTCCACACAACTACATAGTTTACCTCATTACCTTCAATCTATCGCAGAAACTCCTTTCTGCCTATCAGAAATTATTTTGTTCCACTAGTTTCTGTAGTATTTTCTTCTTTCATGGGAACTAGCATATGCTTTATCCCATCCTTAACAAATCTGTAACAATTTTTCTCCCCATCATGAATGACCTTCCTGTCATATTACAATGGTCTACCCAGCAAAATATGGTACACATCCATAGGCATAATATCGCAAGTCACCTTGTCCTTGTACTTGCCAATATGAAACTCCACCTCGCACTACTCACCAAGCAATAGTTGGTGTCCTTTCTGCCACCAAGACACCTTATATCGAGTTGGGTGCTTCAACTTCTTCAAACACAAATTTTCCACCATTTCAGTAGCTAAAAGGTTATCAGTACTTCCGCTGTCTATAATTAATTTGTAGCATTTCTCATGCGACTTGCACATAGTCTAGAACAATGCTTTGCTCTATGTCAGATCAACTACTTCCTGAGCTGGCTTTAGTGAAACCTTGTTCAACACCAAGGCTTCTTCTATTTCAGGCACATTTTCCACCTCTTGTGGCGGTGCCTCTGCCACATTAGGTTGAGCAACGTCAGCTCCCCTCTATCCATTTTGCTCATTTTCAGGACATTCAAAAGGCATGTGTCCCCATTTGTAACATTGATAGGCATTTGCTCTGCCTCTACCATTACCCCTTCCACGTTGGTATGGACTTCCTCCTCTAGTTTTAACTTCCATCTCGCTCTGTCCAAAAGTCTTCGAACTACTACCCTCTTCATCGTTGTTGGCAGTTCTACCTCTACCAAAGGACTTTCATCTTCCTCTACCGGAACCACCTCATGTCTTTGCATTTTGTTTCCTGTTAATCTTCTCTTCTGCTTTCAAAGCACTCTGATACGCCTCCTCTATACTCTTAGGGGAAAGAATACTAATCTTGTCTAGGATCTCCATCCGTAGACCATTTACAAATCTCAATGTCTTCTCAGGGGTATCTTCAACATACCGAGCTCTTAGGTTTATTTTATAAAACTCTTCAGTATATTCCTTTACAGTCATCATTGTTTGCCTCAGGTTTTGCACCTATCTGTAAAGGGAAATTTCGTAATCTTTAGGCAGAAATTTGATTTTCATATTTGCAATAATTCTATCCCAATTTTTTTATCAATGGTTTGTTCAATCTTCTCCTTTCTGTGTTGACATTGTCCCACCACAGTGATCTGTGTCCTTTCAACTTGGTAACAACATAGTTGATGTTCCTATCTTCACTAATTTCTTCATATTCAAAATATGTATCTAACTCACCTATCCAGTCCAATAATTCCTCTATGGAAAAGCTTCCATCATAGTTAGAAAGCTCTAGTCTTGGCTCGCTGTTAGCCGTCAAAAATTATTTCAACAATTTGATCTACGGTCCCTCTTCATCTAACCCATCTATCGTTGCTACATTTTATTCCTCATTGTCATCTCCACCTTTGGGATCTTTGCGCCTTCCTACTTCTACTCCTTCCAAACGTGCAAACAAAGTTTTGATCTCTTCTTGTAGCCCTTCATCTACTACTCCTCTAATGGCTCTGCCCCGACCTCTTCTTCCTACATCCATCTTCACTAAAGAAGAGAAACTTGCTCTGATTGGTGGGGATTCTCGAGGACACAAACTTCAATGTCAATAATTGAAATACAGTTGATTTGGTATATCAAGGACCTTATAATTAACTTGTGAATTCAAATCTACCTACCTACACTCCTTCCTAGGCGATCACCTTCATGCAATCTTCGATTGAATCCATGGGCTTATATCTCGGGTTAAAAGTCACTTGTCTTTCATCCTTAGAGTTATTTATCACTTCCTCCTTATTGTCGTAAGGCCTAATCAAAAGAAGAGCGTAAGGGTTTCGTCCCTATGACCGCTGGTGATTTATGAAGGTTCTTTGTTTGTGTGAAATGGCTTCGGCTTCTTCTCTTGTAGGGTCCCTGTCTTCACGAGACACACATGCTTGGTACACTATTCTTTTTATATTATTATCCTTCGACTTTTACTCAAATTTTCACAGTTGTGTATGTAATTTTTACGATTTTTCTTTTGCATGTTCAACAGTCTTCAGCTTTGCTCTTGGGAAACTCGGCCTCGTCACGCATAGGTAGGTTTTCATTCCAGTTCCTTCCTTCAAGTTTTGTTTTAGTCCTACTGGTCTCTTGGCTCCTTTGTGAGCAGGTTAAACCATTTGGTGACCTTACTGTGATGGAGTCATGTTTGTGCTTGTTCTATCTTCCCACCTTCTGGTTCGATGGCTATCTCTCCAGATAAAATATCAATGTAATCCTTCACTTACTCTCCTTCCAGTTATGTTTATCAATTGCATTCTCCTGTGGCTTTCTAAATTGGGTATTTTTTTGTGGTTGTAGGTTTGGAATCTACGTAACTCCTTGCTGTCTTTGAGGCACAAGACCCCCCTATGTGAAAAGGGTACGGTCTTTCCCTTTGTAGCTGGTAGTTTTAATTTCGTTAGAACTTAAAACCCTAAGAGGGTTTTTGTTATATTGTATTTCTTGAACAGTTTGTACTCACCCATCGTTGTTTGAATGCATTACCAGACTTGTGAGTAGGGTGGAATCCTAACCATTTGATAATACGCATATTATTTTATAACCCTTGCTAGGTTATTGTTCAACACTATTTGGAGCTTATTCAATGTATATTTTGGACTCTTTGAAATGAAAGAAATTAAAATTTTTTTTACCAAACAATTTTTTAGAAATGCACCTATGGTTTCTCCTTTATAATGTTGTTCTCACTCAGTTTTTTTCTTCTATAATCTTGATTTGAAGCACGTTGTTCCTTCCTGGTTTAGTTTGAATGTGATATAACTTGTTGATCCTCCTTGTTAATTCGAGTGTGTTTTCGTTAATTATCTTGGCTTCTGTGTTGTTGGTTTGTTAATCAAACAAAGCTCAGAGTATAGTTAACAATCTATCTAGCTTTAAGATGAAAATATCACATACAATTATAGGATATTTATGATAATAAAATACTTCACACACATATTTTATCAAATCAGTTATTTCTGATTATTCTTCTTCCGTAAGATGGCAGACCCCCACAATGTTTTTCTAGTTTGTTTTTTATGCCATTCCAGGATTTCCACATGGTTGAGAAACTGTCTTTTATTTACAGAACAATTTATTGAAACTAATTCCTAACATTTAACTAATACTAATCTAACTATTCTTTTAATTTCAAATTATAATGGTTGTGTCAGCCCAAATTTAACTAAAAAAAAAAATAAACTAAATTCAAAAACTTCTTCTTTGTCCAGTAGAATAAGTCAATTCTAGATGTCGCCTTTTAGTTGGATTCTCCTGCATCTTTAAACAACAACCATATAAATTTGTTTTTGTTACTAAGAAGAAATTATCAATATTATATGAAATTATTATATTTTTGTCACAATTGTCTTTACAGTTTTATAATAACACAACATCATCCATGTAAATTAACAATAAAAAAACATGACTTCTTATATGTATATTTCCTTTATTCTGTATGACCGCATTTTCTAACCAATTTATATATAAGTAAAATAAAGGGTACATTCTTATTTCATTTCTATTTAAACCACGATTGTCACTACTTTTAATTTTACTTATTATTGAAATCCTCAATGTTACATTGAACGTTTCATATAATTACAAATGAACTCTTCCCCACTCTACTCAATTCCTACATTCTCCATTATTTCTCAAAGTTATTAGACATAATATGATAATTTTTAGAAAATAAAAAGAAGGATTAATGAATATTGTTTCCTTATTTTTGTTTCAAGACACCAATAAGATGTTATGAGATGGTTAATGGTTGAATACGTAGGCCAAAATAAACCCAAGAAAAATCCCTCACTATTCTCACATTATTAGTATCGAAAACACTCTAGTATCATGTTAAGAACCATGCCAAATTGAGCAACACTATGTAACTAAACAAATTGTAATTCATATCTATAGGAATCTGACATCCATTTAGTTGTATATGCACATAATTTAAATTTTATTTGAACAAATCCTATCAGGGATACTAGTGAGTAGTTGAATTACAAGATTTTCCTTTTCCTTCCTTTTTTTGGAAGATGTAAATTGTAAAAAAAAAAATATTACTAATAATAATATACGTATGCATTGGAAATTTATGAGCCTACTCTTACATATAAGTATACGAATGGAGTAAAACAAGGTCACAAGAAGGTAGAAAAGGATTAAAAGATAAAGGAATGATTGTTAAAAGATGGAAAAACTACTGAAGGTGTTGCATTTCATGCAACCTTCCATATGATTCTCCTAAACAATATGATAGGGTCTTCTCACTTTGAAAAATGTCTAAGTGATTGTTTAGTTTCTTTTGGTTGGTTCTTATGTGGTAACCACAAGTTTTAGAAGTGCTGGATCATGTGTGGTACACTTACCTGTTACAATTGGTTTCTTTACCTCTATAACATGGGATCCCCCCCTTACTCACTAGAAAAAATATAAATTTGAAAATCTAATCATGTGCATGCATTCGAAATACTATCCCAATAGTTTGGACATCAAGGAAATATTGTGCTTCCTGCTCATAATCTAACCCATCGTATCAATCATTAAACCAAATTTATGAAGTAACTTTCAAATTGTCTATTATAGGAATTCTCATAATCATTACCATGCAATTGAATCTGAGTTTTACCATGAGCTAGAACTCACCTTGTTATATTTCAAAATAGCTCAATAGGTATTAAACCATCTTATGAAGTATATAAATCAAACTCGTCTCACATATTTTGGTTTAAGGTTGCATTACTTGTAAACCAACGAGAGTGCTACTAGATCTACAAACTCAACTACAAAATTTTCTATAATAGACTTGCTATGGTATACCTGGCTGTCAATTTTCTCTCATACTAAAAATGTGTTTTCTATGAAATATGGTGGGACTTTTAGTAATAACTTTGTGCTTTAGTTTACAAAAAATTGCAAGTAATGGATGCAAAAGTATTAAGAAAATTGAAAAATAGTTGTTGGTGATAACAACTCATTTATAAGGAAATATGGGTTGCTTTGACTTGAAACTTGTTGAGTATATTCGTATTACTTTGATGCATTTCTACTCAAAAATTTTTGGTCTATGGATTCATGGTTTGAAATACATATTGAAATTTATTTCTCTTTCATCAACTACTGCCACATCTGAGTCAACATGCATGCCCACAATTTCAAGTTTCAAAAGTATTCTAGATCTATGATTGTGTTCAGAAAAACTCCCATCTAACAATGTTTCTTCTAGTAACAACCTCTTCAGAATCTCTATCATCCTGAACCAAAGAGTTCCTCTCATTTTCAAATTGAATTCATAAACATGTATGTCAACATCATCCAATTTTGAGAGTTATGTGCGGTGACAATTTATATTTGTACCGTTTCTTTTTCTCTTTATGCTATTTTTTTTGTCAACTACCATCTCTTTCTTATGCACACCATTGAATGAGTGTGTATTTGTGGCATACAATGTACTTCAATAGCTGTAACATCTTCATTTTATTTAATGACCTTTATAACCTTCAGAACCTAGAATGGATAGCCTTGTGGATCTCCATCTTCTAACATTGTGATCAAGAAACCCTCCTTAACATCCTATACAAAAGCCCTGTAAAGGCCTTCCAAGGGTTCACATTGTGCACATGATCTTCTAGAACCAATATAAAATTATTTTTCCTCTAACTGTGAAGAATTAATAATATCCTGAGATTGTTGTAGTTTGACAATGTTTCTTTCATCATGTTCATTTGGCACATTTTGTGGCCAAATAAATGGAGTCTTCAAAAGTATATCTTCATTTCGTGATCTTGAAATGACATCACTTTGATTACTGAAAAAGGGATCCCATAAAAAAGAGTCGACAACATAAAAGCAATCATATGCATCTCTAATAGATTTTTTAATGTCTTCCAAACATTCAACATAATTTAGATCTGTCCTTTCCGTTCATGCATTATGAATTTCAACAATTCATTGTAATAACATTAACTTTGATGCAAATATTGGATGATCTGGAATGGACTTCAAAAAATCGAAACTTGATAACTACCCCATTCTACGGTAGCTAAATACATCTTGCCCCATATAAGTGTTTTCCTATCATTTTTTTTATATGAAATTGATGTTAGAAGATAATTTCATTAAGTTGTTCAATGCATATCCCATAATAAGCCTTCACATTTCAATAGTTTCTTCCAACACGTGAAAAATAGGATCTGGAATGTATGATTTTTTAATACATTTAATTAATGATGGCAGGCTCCCAACTTTCTTCCTCCTCAACGTTATTGAAAAAACACTGAACATTTTATCAATATAGTCATAAGTGTGCCCAAAAAGAAGGAAACTGAACTTTACCTTTCAAAAATTCCAATTGGAACAAGCGTGTTTAGATATCCAAAAACAAATTGATTTTTGTTTTTACGACTAGTGTTGTCTAATTGCAGACACAAAAGTTCGGGAAGATTTCCATATCAGTGAAAGTTGTGAAGTAAACCCTTGGTGACATTTTCCCATTAAAGACCATACAACCGACTGAGTGAAACTAAATAAAATTTTCCTCCTATAAATTTTTTGGTGTGCAGGAAAAATGTGGTAGAAGTGATTTCTTCTCGTCTGTATCATCTCTCGCTAAGTAATTAACATAATATTTATCTCCCATTATGTTAATATTTTTAACAAGTTTCTCTTAGGGATTTTTACGAGACTTTTTAGGGAAGGTCCACCATGTGGACTTTAACCACTTAACAACATTTTATGAGTTGTAAAGACGTCTCTAATACTCTAGATCTCTTTACATAATATTCCTTAGCAATATAATTTAGTAATTTAGTAAAACAAAACATAATTACATCATCACATAGTTTCCATCCTCACTTCCATAGCCATTAAATCTAACAATAATTTAAAAGTCTAAAGATAGTAATGTTTGAGAAAGAAAGGCATAGGGGTGTTACAGATTCACTCATGTAAATACACATCATGAATTTGATGATGTGATTCCATATATTCAAAGGGGTATGCATATATTAAACCAAATTTTAGAATCTCCTTTTGAAGTATCATCTCTTGTACTAAGAAAAATTAACCATTCTTTACATTGGAAAGACCTTTTAAGTGATGTGACCGAGAGGATTGGAGGGATGAATCTTGATGAACCTTTGTCTCAAGCAATGGAGTAACCTACATCATCTCAAAAAATTCCACTAAAATTTCTCAACAAAACACTTGAATGTTTTCATCCTAATGACGACAAAAAGATAAGAACCAAAGGTTCAATTAGACATGATGAAGGTGATGTAGATAATTCTAATTTACTTGGTGTTATATGATATTGATTTTTTGTATGATTGTGAATTTAATTTATCTACTGACTTTGAACCAATTTACTTTAAAGGAGCTACTCCTTATGATGAATAGAAAGAACAAATGTAAAAGGAGTATCATGTTTTCAAAGATAATGGAACAAGGAAGTTGGTTGACCCTTAATTCAAAGCCAATAACTTGGTTGCTAGTGGCTCTAGAAAAGACAAGTACAAAACCATATATGGATCCATTGGAATCACAAGAAAGGCTCATGGAAAAAGATTTTTTCAAAAGGAAGGTAATGATTATGAGGACACCTTTTCCTCAAAAAAAAAATGGGCCACCATCGAGACTCTATTTTTATTAGTAGTTCAGAATGCATGGAAAGCTTATAAAATTAGTGTGAAGACTACTTTCTTGAATGGATACTTGAAAGACCTAACTAGAAAATTTTATTTTGAAGTACAAGAACCAAAAATATGTAAACTTTTCAAATCCTTATGGGACATGAAGTAAGCATTGTGAGATTTCTATGGAACATTAACTAAACATGCTTTGAAATGAAATTGTGAACACCTTAATCTTGGTGACAGGAGTCTCTATTTTTCAAGAAGGTTTGATAAATTATTATATATATTTCTATGTGTGGATGATTTTTTGATGATGGGAATAATGAAATCTATATGGCGTCCATGAATAAAGAATTGAAAAAGTTGCTTGCAATGATATATTTGGGAAATATTCACTATTACCTAGGCAATGACATGTTTAAACATCCAAAATATATATTTATTTGGAAAAAAGAGTACATTGGAAAGTTTTCGAATAAGTTTGATTTCGCTAAATGCAGTCCTCTTGCTACTCTAATAGAAGAAAAGTTGAAGCTCACATTGAAAGAAGGGGCTGAATTTCAAGATGCAATGAAATGTAGAAAGCTAACTGAAAGTCTCATCTACCTCACCACTTGCAGAATAAATATTTCTTTTATTTTTAGGATTCTTTTGATATTTATCAAAAGGCCTTATAAAGGACATTGGCATACTACAAAGGATTTTGAAGAAATACAAAGGAAATTAAGACTTTAGACTTAAATATTGACAATGGGTGATTCCATTTTGATTGAAACTTTCTTGGCTTCAAGTTATCTCATGAGTCTTGGATCAACAATTTTCTCTCAAATGACACACAAATAGTCAATTCTAGAAGATTCCACAATAGGGAAAGGATATGTGGTATCTACATAAGAAACAAAAGTTACTGTGTGGCTCAAAATAAGGCTTGAATATTTGCAGGAGAAACAAGTGAATTATTCTCCTCTTCTAGTTGAAAATACTTCTACAATCAATTTGGCTAATAATCCCAAATTCTATTACTAAACCAAGAACATCAACAAAGTATTATTTAATTTGATATCATGGAGAGGCCAAGACTATACATTTGTGACATTTCCCACAAATAAATAGATTGTAAACATATTCATTGAAGTACTGCAGAGAGAAAAAAATTGAAAGATTTAGAGTGATGTCTCGGATCAAAGACACCCCTTGAGCTTAAGGGGAGAATGTTGAACATAATTGTTTAGGATTTTTGTCCTTGTAAATACAAATGCCATTAAAACTATAAACAATTGGGAGAAGTAAGAGAATATAAATATGAACAAACTCTTGGATAATGAAATTAGGGGTCACATAATTGTATAAAATTGATTGCACATTAATATAAATAATCTAGTAGAGTTAATCATCCTATTCTAACAACTTTTATTGAAAAACATCGAAAATTAAACTAGATGAGATGGAGTTAGAATGGCCCATGGGGCACATTATTGGAAAGCCTTGGATGAGCCTCTTAATAATTAATTTCCATTCTAATCTCCTTCCACATAGACCACTAATTATAGTTAGGAAGATTTACTTTGCATATTTTGATTTGCTAATTAAAACCATAAAGTACTCATGATTGCAAAAATGCTGTCACCATATGATATCAAATTTAGGATAACAAAGAACTATTAATGTGTTTGATGAGTAATTTAAAAACAAGTATACAAAAATATAATATGAGGTTGATAATATATATCTTTGACTAATCTAAATTCATGCTAATGGAATTTGACCGTTTGAGAGGCATGTAAATTACATGAGGTGAAAAAAATTGACATTGACTTGTAATTCCATTCATCACCAAACATTCCGACATTCGACATGGTTGGAAATTGACATTGACAGAATTCATCACTCATCACATAACATTGCGACATTTCGCATTGTTGGGACTCAGATGAGCTTAAAATATTTTTCAATGACTTAGAATTTGTTACCTAACAAGCCTTCAAAAAGTCAGATTCGAGTTATTCCAAATTATGAACCTCTCAATCAAGGTTGCCAATCCATTGGGGTGGTGCAATAAAACCATGTTATAATAATTTTAATTTTCGTCTATCTATTGAATTGGAGACGACTAGGTGGCAGGCCACTGTATATATGAATGATATGAGTGGATGAAGCTGTCAGAGAATTTGCGAATGAATCCGTTATTGAATCCTATATGGCCACCTCTAGTTTCTAACCATGTTATCTCTTCTTCGCTCCATTTCATGACATTTAACATTTTAGAAATGTTTCTGTTACCCATAAAGATTAATGCATCATGTTTTTTATGTAAAATATGTAACACTACCGTAATTTCAAAACCACTAAACTGGTGGCATATGGACTTTAATTTAATTTAACCCACATTTTAAATCTTATGTTTTGGCTTTTCAACCCATGCAACTGCGCATATTTTATGTAAGTTATTATTAAGATTATGGTCAAACCGTCTTAACAGATCTTATTCAACCTATTCAACCATGCATATCGATTTAATTTACTTTTGAGATTGCAGTCAAACCTAATAAATTTATTGACTCTGGACTCGACAAATCTGATCACATAATCCATTTGTTGAAAAATTTTGTGTGTTTTCATCATTCAGTCGTTGATTGTATAGTTATTTTCTATTTTGCTTTCTTTACCTCAGTGTCCCATTCATTGCACTGATTTTCTTTTATTAGTCACTAATCTATTCAGTCATTCACAATGTTTTCTCTCTGTTGTTCAATAGAGTGTGTGATGAATATTTTCATATCTTGTCCCGTAATGGAACGGTTAATATCATTGTGATACGTAGTATCCCGGTCCCCAACCCTATTTTCTGTCTGCATGAAAATTATAAGTTAACTATCTGACATATATGGATAACACAAATGCATGCGAACTATGTCAAGAGGAATATTTTTAATGGCGTGGATGAGGGGCATATAGCACTTTCTTGCTTTTCAAGTTTAGTGTGGGGACATAGGGCACTCCTCTACCTTTCAACTTCAGGTTCACTAAGAATTTTGTTTCTTCATTGTCAAATGTTTTAAATTTTGATGTAAAATATTGTTCTAAGTATTTTAGATTCATTTGAACGTAATTTAGATTATTGAGTTTCACAAATTAGAAATGCACCCCATCTTTTATATAAATCTTTCTTTATTAATTAAAATGTTCCAAAGTACATAACATTATATATTTTATGGTCAAAACAATTCAGCTCAGCCGGTATGTTTGTATCTCAAGTTAGATGAGTTCAAATCTCTAGAAACATGCTGTAAGCTGACCACTATAACATTTATGAAATTATTATTCCACCGTATGTATAAAATTTTGATTCCACTAAATGAAATATATGCATTCCCTATTCAAAAACCATTACATATATAGATCATGATATGAACAGTAAACCTTAAGGAATTATGTAAACGTTGCTTTCCATAAGGAGGGGACCACAGAGCTTACCTTTGTAAGGGAAAGTACATGTTGCATACGCCTATTACATTGGTGGCTCAACCATAATTTATGTCCAATTTCATATGTAAAAAAAGGTAACTCAAAATTTCAAGCTCAAAGAATTAATATATGGAAATATTAATGAAATAAGTAATTTAAAAATTTAATTTATTACCATTCTAAATTAAAATAAAAAATCTTTCACTTAAGTTGAATATATTTTGCAATTTTCAAAAATGTTAAATTCAAAGGATTTTATCATTATGAATTATTTATAATTTTTATGATATTCTATTTTCAATTATTGAAAAATTTAATTATAACCATCAAGATTTTGTTTTGAATGTTGAATTTTTAATTATAATAATAAGATATTACTTTGAATTTAAATAAATTGATTATTAAAAGTTACTAAGTTTTTAGGAAACATTTGTTTAATTAAATTGATTATTTTGATAAGCTTTTTTAAATATTTGTTATCGAATTTTGAGAATTCAAAAGAATTTAGTTGTTTTTGCATTTATTGTTTTAATGGTAAGAGATTCATTAACCTAGAAAAGCACACATCAATAGATATAATGAATAAGGTGTTTTGTTTTTTAACACTATGTCAGTTCCATTACTTTGAAAATTTAAGAGAATTTTGATTTTTAGGATCATAAAATTATAATTCTAAGGAATTTCAATGGGTAAGCTAATTTTGAGATTTTTCTTTGTTATTTTGTATAGTGCTCTAATGAGAAGAGATGAATTAATACATAAGAGCATAAATAAATGAGTGGAATGAGGAAAGTTATTTTTTTACACTTCTTTCATACCTTAGTTTCATCATTCAGTTATTAATAATTATTAGTGTTGATTTATCTTAGCTTTGGATCTATCAAGCGTTGAGAGGGATTAAATCGCTCGAGGTACAAATCCCTTTTTTGAGTGCAAAACTTGAGGAAATTTTTGCACTTCGAGAGATTTGGTCCCTCTCGGCGGATGATAGATTCAGAGTTAAGATGGATCGAGGCTAGTTTCAGTTGTGTTTGGCAAAAGAAAATCTAATGAATATGTGTTAGTTTTATCAATAATATGTAAATTCATCTAATATTAATATAATCATTTTAAATATGCTAAATATGTCTCAAGTTAATCTGGCCATTTTTTATTTTAAAGTGGCTTAGTTACCTTAGTTTGTAGAGATGGAAAATATTGTTAATAACTTTAATGATAAGAAATGAAGAAATACAATTTCTGAATGTAAAGTGACAATGTAATAGTGTTGAATGATAAAAAAATATGAATAATAAGAATATAGTCAATTATAAATAGTTTTCATTGTGATTAATCTCAAACTATTTTCTTCTACTATTCTTATTGTCACCCTTGTTACATTTGTATCTTTTCATATTAATTGTCATATTTTCATATTTCATATCGATTATATGAAAAAGATAGGTTAAATTGTAAACCATTGAAATATTTAGCTCGAGATATTGTAGTAAACATAATACCTTCTCTCTCTTTCTCTCCAATATTAATAGGTTGAATTACTATAACACAAAAATCAGTGTACATTGTCAATATTTTTTGTGCTTACACTGAAGACAATGCACAATGTTAATCCACGCACTTTAAAATTAATGTAGCATCATACATCCAATTACATCAATTCTTAAATCAACATCTACGCTAAAATTAATGCATCTAATGCAAGCGATCAAATAATATTAGAAAAGAAAATTTACACTCATATCAATGCATCTAGTGAAAGTAAGCAAACACGATTATAAACCAAGATCTACACAGAAATCAATGCATATAGTGCAAGTAAGAAAATAGGATTATAAATAAACATCTACATTGAAATAATTGAATCTAGTGCAAGCAATCAAATAGGATTAGAAGTCGCCATCTACACTGAAATCAATGCATCTAGTGCAAGCAATCAAATAGGATTAAAAATCATCTACACTGAAATCAATGCATATAGTGCAAGCAATGAAATATTATTAGAAATCAACATCTACATTTAAGTCAATGCATCTAGTGCAAGCAATCAAATAGGATTAGAAATCATCGTCTACACTCAAATCAATGCATTTAGTGTAAGTAATAAAATAGGAATAGAAATAATCTACATTGAAATCAATGCATCTAGTGAAAACAATCAAATAGGATTGGAAATCACCATTTACAATGAAATTAATGCATATAGTGCAAGAAATATTATTCCCTCTCTCCCCCCTCCTTCTATGTTTATACCCCCTCCATCTCTTCTTTATCTCTCTATATCAACTCCCCAAACATAAACGCTCTCTCCCTCCATATCTATCAAT